>JAOTRQ010071321.1:0-22846 GCA_028565875.1 Hoplisoma paleatum
TTGCGTTAAAATTTTTAACGCGTTAAAATCTTTGTAATTAATTAATCGAAATTAACGCGTTAAAGTCCCGGCCCTACAATAAATATAAAAATGTTTTTTTGTCTTTTTGCACTTAAGATGTTTGTTCAAACTTCATTGCATATAAATGGCATTTAACAGTTCTCATTTGTAAGCACACCTGCACTTTGTGGTTAGTACTGGAAAGTACAGTCAGTTATCTGAAAGCAGAAACAGCTTTAAATGTCACCAGATTTTTATTCCAGGCAAAAGCCCACACTGTAATGTGGGGAATGTACTATCAGTCCTGATTTATTGATACAGTTGCACATTTGGGTGTTGGTTGAAGCAGATTTAATGATAAGAAAATATCAGGGCAGGGCTGTACACTGAGAAACCCGAGACGCAGAGACACATTTTCCAATTGTGCTTAAGACAGTTTTTGTTTATTGTAATGCTTTTGTTTATAGTGTGATTGGCATATTTCAATGAAAAGAGAGAGCTATTTGTGGAAAATACTTTATTTTAGTTTATTATTGTATCTAACGGTCATTGTAATTTCAGTTACAAGTTTTACTGCATGTGACTATGAGTATTATACATTCTAATAATTCTAATTCTAATAAATCTGGACAACACTTAACACGTAACAAAATTGGTTTACACAGCTCAAATACCTTTATTAACATAACCTGGACGAGATTAATGCATTAGTACAAATATGTATGGTCAACACATTTAATGCATTAAATGTATAAAAAATACATAAAAGAGATAAACTAAAACAGATTATAGATATACAGAAATTCATTAGCAGCACTGCATTACCCAAGATTCATATTATATGGTTTACCATTAAGGATTGTTTTTGTAATGCACATTACTGGATTACAATTTGCAACATTATACTTTATATTTATATGTTAGGGAATGTTAAGTTTATTAAGCTGTTTCATCATGAAAACTTAGTATATCAGATTTAAACAATCACTTCTTTCGGCCCTGATGAGCAATTATACCCCACTTTGGAAGATTGTGCTACTAAGTATGTGATTGCATTAACTATAGGCTGGATTACTGTTAACAGTTGTAAAGTTGCACAGTTGTAATTGTGTTCATTTTATTTTATTTTTTAAATTTTTTTTACCCACTTTGCTTACGGAAAACTACTATGCATTTATATTAGGTGTATTATCTGCAACATGTGTAACTTTAATAAGCTGACAGTGCATAGTGGTATAGAGAAAGTAAAAGTATAAATAGTATAAAAAGTATAAATAGTAGTACTTACAAAACTGTACTGTAATATTTATACAGTATATTCATGGATTAATATGGCCAGCCAAACCAGCTTTAGTCTAATGTTGGAGGCCATTATTGAAGGCTATATTACAAAAACACTGGGTTATGCTTTGTTCTTTATGGCTCCCAAAATGACAACAATAAATACAATTTTTTTTAATTAAATTATGCTGTCATGACTTCGCAGTATTTAAAGGCTAATAGACAATTCATATATGGTCCAATGTCTTAAAAACTACATCAGAAAGTCCCTGCTCATAACAAGTTAGATTTTCCTCCCACACTTCTCAGCACACACATACACTTTTATTTGGTCATTCGAACCTTCACTTACACATAAACACACATTAGTTATTTTGCACACTTACCAGGGCAGGACAAAAAGAAAGTGAAAGACATGTAAGAGGGAAGGAGAGATGCCAGGAAGTCGGATGGCTTCCCTTCACTAACTGCCACACAAAAACCAAAAACCCTCCTCTCTCATTACCTCTTACCCCATTCCTTTGTTTGCTTCTTTTCTGAGGATAGAACGTAGCGGGCACCATGAATCAGCAAAGCAAATGGGACACGTGACCATTGGGAGATCCCATGACTGCATGGTCACATGACTGTCTGGAAGCATCCTTTGCTTCTAAAGCTGGCTTCCCAGTAACCCTAGCCAAAATGGGAGGGGGCATAGCATATGTCAGTATGTGATTGGCATCACTTATACAGCAAGTGTGCAAGTTCCCGGCATCCATTCATTGCATTTGGATTTCTGAAAATTAAAGATTGTTCAAACAATTTGATTGTGCTTTAATTGTATTAAATTATAATGCTGTACAGTGTGACACAAAGTGCCATTCTAATAAATGAATGTAAATATAAAGAAACATTTTACAACAATTTTATTATGGCTCTGTGTACCTCAGTGCCTAGTAAAATGTATAATTCCTCACAGACAGGGGAGCAGTGGTCCCAAACCCTGTAATCTTCCATACTAATACTGTTTTTCCAAAACAGTAGCATATCTACATTTGATAATATATTAGTACTTAGCCAGCTAGACTAGTCTTGCATTGTTTAACAACAGGCTGGATCATTTAATTATATGTCATGCCATATTAGACGCCTGAGCAAGTCCTGTTACAAACAAATGCAATTGATGCTGCATATTTTGCATGTTTAAAAGTTAGTTAGCTGCAATAGGTAAGTAATAATTTGAGCAAATGAACAAGGTAATTTCAGAGGAATTAAAAATCAAACAAATTCATCGAATACTGGTCTTCTAACATCTCATCATAGTCATCATGGTGCCATGTTCACTAAATTGGCACTCTACCTACACGCATCATTTTATTTCTGTAGCAATGGAATTTTCTTGTAGTACATGGAATGCCATTTTCCTCAGATTGTCGGTGAATACTGTACAAACACCTACAAAAAACACAAGCGCTAGTTAATAACCAAAATGTATTCAGTTTTTTTTTGCATGTAAACTATAAAATAACTAGACTTTGTTATGTCAGCCCTGTAGACCAGCTGTGGCAGGAAGTTTCAGGCATGTACAGAAAGAGACTGGGTTATTTTCTTTTAATTTATCTTCACTGTAGAACTTTCCTGTGCTTAATTCGATATGATTATCATGATACAACAGACTGCATATACATTTTGCAGTACAAAATAATCAAACGTGTTAAAATTGACTCTACAGAAAATCAAACTAAACTAGCTGAATTAGACATTACCTTCCGTTTTTGATAATTACATTGTTTAATTTTTGTAAATCCACTCTAGCATCACAAATGATTTATATTGTCACATTACAAAACACAGGTGTGAAAAGTGAGTGAAAATTTTGGGTGCATCGTCCCTCACAGTCTTTAAACATACCTTATATGCAATGTAAAACAATGACAAAATAAAAAAGGATGTGTAAATAAATGAGCTCCATATGATACTTTGCTTTAGATTAGTGACCATTAACAAATTTACAGCTCAGCAGCTCAGTTGAATAAAATCAAAGTAACTGTTACTGAAATTAGAAAGTTTTGTTGCTGCTCTGTCAGAATTCACTTTTGCACACAGAGTAGTTTTCTTCACTGAAATCATCCCACGTGTGGTGCGCTTGATTGGTTTACACTTACTGAAAGTGGTATGCAGATTTTGTTTTAGTTGGGGTTTTTGAGGGTTGCTTAATAAATTACAGTAAATACTTTATTATTATTATTATTATTATTATTATTATTATTATTATTATTATTATTACATTTATTATTAAAATATTCTGGGACTATCTTAATTCTTGGATGAACATTTATTTCATGTTTTATTTTGTTTGTATTATATCTTTTTATGTATATATCTATGATTGTATTATATTTATCTGTAAGTTCAAATATCTGTAAAAGCATGTTGTAACAGCATCATGAAAAAGGGGCTATGCTTTCTAAAATACATTTCTGAAATAAATATGAACAGTTAAGTAATGGAAAGCCTTGCTAATTATCATCACAAGTGATTAACTTAACGGTCTTTTCTGAATTACGGTCCTCTTATACTTTAGTCATGTAAAATAAACAGGGTGAAAACACTTTCCACAAGCCCTGATTAGCTAGCTTTCCAACTGGATTTATGTTTATTTTGTGAGTTATTTTTCAGTTGAGGGGTTTAGATGGCCCCATTAAGATTGATTGTTCTTTAACAGTATTTTTTTTAAACACTGAGATTTTCCAGCATGCCCACCAAAACTTAAAGAACCACGGTTTGAACTTGTTTTATATTATTTGTTTAAAATATTTAATGCAAACTTTTTACCAAATCTATTCATACTAATATTTTTTTCTTTATATATTTATTCATATATTTAAACACTTATTTGTTAGTAATTGAGTATGTTTGGCACCTAATCTAGCTAATTATCTATGACCAGTTTTAATAACAGGGTGTGTAAATAGACCCCCAAAGGAGACACAAAACACATTTTTAGCTTAATAAGGGACCTAAAAGTGTGGGAGTTTATTCAGGTTCATAGTATAGCCTAGTAAAAAATGTGGTGGACTATTCAAAAGCAATATTGCTAATGTAAGTTATTATTATACAATATTTTGAATGCTATTGATGTTCCAGTTTTGGCCACAATCTTGATTATTTGATACTTGGTGTGTAATTAAAAGTAATTAAGAAGTTATTATGATTAGGCCTATTTTTCAAGTTACTTTAAATTACTTTTAATTACACACCAAGTATCAAAGAATCAAGATTGTGGCCAAAACTGGAACATCAATAGCATTCAAAATATTGTATAATAATAACTTACATTAACAATATTGTTTTTGAATAGTCCACCAAATTTTATACTAGCCTATACTATGTATAAAGAGGAGTTGTGTTTATTTTCAGAATGGTTGTGCTAATATTGTTTTCATATTCACACATTCACTCCTAATGTTGCCAATAATAATACACCATTTTTGTTTTTCATTTTGGAGAATCATATTGACTCCTTTTAGGTTTAGCACTATCAGACATTTGTAGTCAAAAATGTTCATCGCTATAGTTTAATACCATTTGGCAACCTCTAGGAACAAATGCTATTGACTTGGTGAGTAGTAGAAATAAGATGGTGGTGTGAACATAAAATTGATGTACACATATAGTTAAAAGAAATAGTAAAAATAATTATCCCAGTATGCATGCCAGTGTAAGAAAATTAATTGGGGGTAAGGGTTTTTTCGTTGTTGTTTTGAGAAACAATGCCAATGTTCAGATCACTTTGAGTAAAGTGACTCATTATTCCAAGCAGTACTTCAAACTCAAGGCCAAATGGAGGACATAAGGAGAGAAGATAGGTGGCTGCTAGATTAAAAAAACAGACACATCCATCAGCTAAGTCATTAGTCAATGTGAAGTATACCACTAACAATGATTGGGTCATATACTGAGAAGTAACCACATGCAGTCTACTTGAAATATATTATTATTATTATTATTATTATTATTATTATTATTATTATTATTATTATAAAAAGATATACAGTTAAAGATTAAGATTAAAGGCTAAATCATTTTCAATAGAGACTAATTCTGGATCTGTACACAGATGATACGATTAGGCAGCAATTACTCACTGGAGGGCAGGGGGATTGTGTAGGGGATAGTCAACAGTCCATTCACCAGGAACAAGGCAGGGTAGACAGAGTCTGCTTTATGAATTCTTTATTAAAATTAGTACGACAATGTAATTCACTTGAAAATAAGAAGCATTAATTTAACCTAAAAGGCTTTCACATCCTGTTATTACAGGTGCAACCTAAAGGTCATCATTGGGGTGTGGTCCATCTTTTAAATTAGATTAAACAGAGTGCTAGTATATTAGTTTTCACTTGAGTTTTACAATGTATTTTTCTCTATTTAATTAAATTTTTTGCAAGCCGTTTCTTCTCTCTCCTATCTTAATAACTCTCATTCAGCTCACAGTGGTTCTATGGGTAACACCATTGCCTTAAAAGAAAGAAAGATCTTGGTTGGATATCTTAAATAAGGCAAGAGTTATCTATGCCTTAGGTCTTATTTCTCCCACCCTGCTAGATTTTATATAGGAAGAATTGACTAAACTAGAAAATAACAAGGAAAGTATTTAAAATGTTAAACATTTTAATGCTAAACATTTTAAAACCTACTGTTCAGGATGAACAGTTTAAGCAATAATAACCCTATGCCGTTTAAATAAATGTGACAGAATCTGCTACTAGGTTAATAAATGTCTCCCTTCATGTACTAAAAACACAAATTTTGACATTAACAAGCCAAAATTATGAAATAATGATAGTTGTACAGATTTATATTAGTTAAAAATTGGTAAATTATTTGTAGCTACTGAAGAACTTTTAATGGTAAAACCTTTAATGTTATAATAAGGACAAAATACTTGGTATTTTCTAAGGACAGGTCATAGCTGCCCAGGCGTTACCATCTGTGTCCTCCTAGGGGAGTTTATAGCCACATTAGCACTAAATGGTCTTGGCCAGACAAGCAGCAGAGTGGCCTGTTCCCCGTTTCATTTTGAAATCCTTGTTTGGCATGTCTGCAAGACACTTTAAAAGCTAACTGGCAACAGTCCAAACAATTATAATAATTACAGAGAACCACTGAGGGAATGAAAGAAAGAAAGAGAGCACCAGTGATCAGTGGTATAGGATGCTTTGGCTAGGTATAATTTTTTGAAAGTCTATAACCTAAAAATGTTGGTGCTAAATATTATTTAAGCATATTTTTGAGTCTCTCATAAAAATTTTTTTTAACAAATATTTTCACTAAAGTTTCTGACAAGACTGCGTCAGGGGTGGCAGGGCATGTTTTTTTAATCAAGGTGGGCTACTATAGAGTTCTAATTCTTAGCTAATATGAGAGCTTATCTTGGGGTGGCCAACTACAATGTTCAGCTTCTCAAATGATAGATCGATTGATCTCAATCAATCATGATTTTGTTCTACCTTCATTCTGACATTGTGGCACATATTAAATAATTTAACAGACATTAGTTGACAGCATTGTCAGAAAGCTTCAATCTGCCTTTACCTAAACTAGGTGATTTGTTTTGTCAGAGTTTAGTGATAAATCCGCCTGTGGTTGCACATAGATCATCATGTTTCCTTTTGTGAGCAAGAAGACCATTTAAAGCTTAAAAGATAAGAAGCACCATAAAAGCAACACAATCCCAGTTCCCCACTATAATTATGGAGCTGGTAAATAGGATTTAATAATGTCGTGCATGGAGACAATCTTTTACCTTAAGTTAAGTTGGAATATTAAGAAATTTTCATCATTTTGCCTTTTACCCTGATCAGATTCAAAGCAACATACATTAATGTTGTAGTTTGAGCAATTGAGCATGGGCCCAACACCAGCAACCGGATCATTAGTTTATGTCTTAATAACTAGGTTCTAGATTCTTTCTCTACCATTTATTTATCTGAACCTGTAAAACAGAATTCAGCTCCAAACTCACTGAAGTGAACACAATGTTCAAATTTAGTCTCCACCCAGCATAACAACATGGCCAAGCCTTGATCTTGACGTACCAGACTGAAACCACACAGGCAAGCTAAGCAACATTACATCTTTTTTAAAGGTTTGCCAGAATGTTTTTTTAATCTGGAAACTGGATGCTGTTCTTGGAAGTGTTTCTTATCTAGTCGTAATAGCTCCACACTAAAGGTGATAGTTTGAGTGTTGATGTATGATAAGGCTTAAAGTTAAGAATATTTAAAGTTAGATCTACTTGTATTCGCAAAAACAATGCCAAATTGGAAATTATGTATGGCTGTAAAACACAGTAAAGTGGATTTATTATATTCCTTTAACAAATAGGCTTTCAAGATTGCTTATTTCTTTATACTTTGCTGTCATGTTCATTCATAGAGCTACTTCTACTACTCGCTGCACATAAAATTTTATAAAATTCCTATTTTCCTATTGATATTTGGGCTTGTTTAACAGGCTACAGCTTAAAGAAAATACGAGACGCTATTACAGTTCAGAATTCCACTTTCCTACTGCCAAACACAACAGCAGTGGAGATCTCAATGAAGCCTTAGCTTACCCAGTGGGAAAATGGACACTCATTTTCTGCTTATGCACTCTAAAAGTATACAAGATACCACTTTATTTTTTCCTCCTCAAAGGAAGAAAGACATTTATCCAACTAAATGTACTCTGGTGATTGTAAGATATTTTATATGTTTTAAATATAGTTGTCTGGCTTGCTTTCACACTCGCTATACAGCTGATTTGGTGCTATTTGTTTAGCCAACTTTTATGTTGCTATGAGTCTTTCATTCATTATCTTTGCTCTAAAGCATTGTTGGAGACATCTGACATGATTTGTGAAAATACATTTATTGGTCAGTTTGGTGTGAATCTCCATAGTTACAAGCTAAGCCACAACTATGTGTGTCCATCTGACCACAGAGATTTGGAGGACATCCAAATACAGAAAGCAGTGGTGGGTTACAGGACATACTGGCATTCAAAAAGTTTATTATTTTTAGATAGTTTTTCTGGACTTCCCAGAGACTCAAATCCTTGGTGATAAACCTGGATCAGGCGTAAAACAGATAATGGCAAAGAATGAATTAATTCTGTCATTGTTTCAGTTAAAGCTTTACTGTCTTTGTTGCTGTCTACTCATGCTGACAGTTTCCAATGCACTGTAATGTCATAGAGATACAAGTGTATCTTATGTCTCCATAAAAAGTGACATAACCACGCTGCACTGTAACTAACATTATTATACATGCTGTGTCATGGAATGGCCAAGCTCATCGTTTTATTATTATTACGCACCACTGTTCCCAGTCCCTAGTGACAATGTGTTTTGCTGGTTGAGTGCCAAAAATCTCTGAGGAGTAAACGTATGGCCCCTGAGATTTCTGACATGCAGTGGACATTGCGCAGACATAAGTATATCCCTATGCTGTAAATGTTATTTTATCTTATCTGGGTGTGTTCTGGATTTTCCATTTAAACGTGTTATACTGAGAAATACACAGGACCCAAGCTGCAAAGAAAACAAATTTAAGGCAACTGTATTCATAAAATATATAACATAAACAAAAAGTGAATAAGTAAACAAAAGTGAAAAAGAATTACAAAAAAGATCTGAAAGCCCAATCATGTCATGACCACTAACATCACTTGCAAAAAAGGAAACTAAGCAAAGTGATGTTGTGAGCCTTGAATCTCGGACTCTGGCACATGGTACGGCTTCATTCTGACCTATGCCTTGGCACCAGAGATATAGGGTAGACATGACACCATACAACTGTGTATAAAAATACAGCTTTTGGATGCAGGAGATAGCTTCGAAGGTCCTCCACTCTGTGCTGTCCTGAAACAAAACCCGTTATAATAAACCAGACTTTACAGTGTGCGCCATCATTTGTAATGCTTTTCCTGTTTGAGTTTGGAATTTTATTTGCTTATTTTATTCATATGTTTTTGGCAACAATATTTATGCTTTGGTTTATTGGCATCAGCAGTGATCTAGCTTCTAATTATAATGATTTCCTTTTGTAGATACAGGAAAACTACAAGTTGCTTGAAAGACTGTAAATGTGCTGGTGTTTAAGTACCCAACTAAACATATTATTAATACTTTTTTATGTATATACAAAAGTGATGTACAGTAAATTTCACTTTTACATAAGCTCTTAACCTCACAGCCTCAACACTTGGAAAGGCAGCTTTTTGTGACAGTTTTTTCGTTTCTAAAGTCCAAGCAAAATTTCCTGGAGGTTTAAGCTTTGCAGCAAAATATGGCACATAGAAAATGTGTTTTGCATGTGTTCCAACCACTGGAAAAAATGCTTCCTGGTGTTCATTTATCCAAAGCTTTTCACAGTAATGCCAGTGGCTTTTAATACATGGGTACAAGCTGAACTCTTAAGCTATCTCTTTCTAGATGAGCTGTCAGAAATGGTGAAGCAGTGACTGTTGAGCACTGTCATAAGAAGAAAATGTCTACAAATTTCTACTTTGGAAGACATTCAACATCTTAAGGCAAGAACTGCTTGACTGCAAATAAACTTACAGATTAACTAAACAAGTCACTAAATAGTAAGAGTGTATCACATTTATATGAACATATTAACTGTCTCTAAAAACAATAAGTGCACATTTACAGTTGCTTAGGGGCAAAATATCTCCAAGCAGTAGAGTAAATAGTTGGTTATAAAGAATGTTAAATTAGTTTGGATGTGGTGATTCTTTTTCTGCATGTCAAATGCTTTTATCTAGATCTTAAAACATTGTTTAGAACCTGTTGTGTTTTCACTTTGGAACAAGCATAAATTCTGTGAGAACTGAATCTGGTTTTAGTTCTGTTTTCTAGAACTGCAAAAACTGTTTAAAGATATCCTTTAGAATTTTGGTATACACAACAGCTAAACGTCAACACAGATGCATATGCAGTAATCAATCTGCTACATACATGTTCAGTTCAACCAATTGTCAAAATGTCCGTTTAACCGGCTAGTCAATAAAAAGCCAATTTAGAGAACAGTTAGTTTTTTTCATATTTCTGACCACCACTGTAGGTTTACATTCAGCCAGTAAAGAATAGTTATTGATTACAATATTTTTTACTAATATTTTATATTTTTTATTAAAGAATGTTTTTTGGCTTAGCAAAGTTTCAAACTTAAAATTTTGTTCGGCATTTCTGTAGTAGCAGTTGCAAGTACAATTGACTTCATGTGTATAAATGGCCACCAATATAAACAAAGGTTATTTACTAGAAGTATACTTTTTCTTTTTTTTGTGTGTAACTGTGATATATCTTATAAAAGCCAGGATAACTTGCAAAAATCACATTACCAATCTGCCCAAATCTCACTGAAATAAATACATTTAATATCAACACTAAAAGTCTGGGGTTTACATTGAAATAAGTTTTATACATACCGGTATATAAGATTTTTTCCTTACGATTATTTGGATATTACACAACATTTAGATTCAAAGCATGCAAAAGTGCCTGAAAATGTTGCCTTTCATCCTTTTTATACACAATACATTATGCTATTACAATTGAAATTGTCGAAATTAAATATATAAATACATTTAATAATAAAATGGGTATATTTCATATATGTACATAACATTCTGATTATTGCCTATTTGATGTAAATGCTTAATAATATATATCATAATTAATCATACATTTATGACATATTTATGTTATAATCGTACAAAACCTTACATGTATGTAGAACATTTTGTGGTATAGTGTCATATATTACATTTCTTTGTGGGTGAAGTATTAGTAGATTTGGTTTTGGTAAGCTTTTTGTGATCATTAGATTTAGAGATAGAAACTGATACAGTAAAAATGGTTTAAAAAACATAAAATAAAAAAGATTAATTCTTCTTAGTTCATTAAGATTTTATACAGCAACATGCAATCATGTTTTAGCACATTTGAATACAGGATTTAATCTGATCTGAAAGTAAAATGATTTGTATAAGCCTTTCTGTTTCAGTATATTGAGAAAGGTTTGCATCATCTGTCAATCCACATTTTGTTAGTGCAACTTTTAATTTAGCATGTCACATGGGGTTCATGGGGTTTATAGCAATTCATAAGCATTATCACTTACTGTCAGAGCGATGAATCAAATTTAACATGAATCTCTTTTAAACCATACATTGAAATATGCCTTAGCATTTCAGTTAAAATGCTTTTTAGTTTAATTCTAGCTCTCACCAGAAAGAGCATGTATATGTGTTTTAAAGCCAGAAAAATGTCATGTGGAATTGGAGATCTGCACAAGAGAAAGATCATAATGCAGTAGCCTAAATGTTGGGAAAATTATTTTTATTTGCGATTTGAAAACTGAAATAAGGGCCTTTTATAAAACCAAAAATTCTCATGGTGGATACAAATTCTGGAAAATTTAACTCAAACTGGCATCATAGTTCAGCATAAAACCGCAATAATGTCACAACCCTGTGATGTTTGTATGTTCATGTCCACTTTCTTTATGATATTTGTATAAAAAAATACTCATTTTGCTTAATTAACCATCACATTACTGTCTGACTTAAACTGGAACATCAGTTTTAATAGTTCTCAGTTGTGTAAACATATTAAATGGTTAAGGTCATTAAGTTCAGCGTTAATGCCTATGGTGCTATATAAATGGCAATGAGCATAGTGTTCCTGCCTGCCCTCAGATCAAGCTTCCAGTGTTCTTAACTGTTTCTATTGGACGTACCCAACTCGCATTAGTGTCAATGTAACTCAGCCAAGACACTTTTGTGTGACAAGCAGCCTATGAGATTAAATGTTTAGACAGATTTAGCCAAAAGTCATGCAGACATTACATATAACTCTTGCTAAGGGCTTTGCAGCTCGTGAAAATGTGTGTGAATAATTTTACAAATTAAAATAATTCAATTTTTCAACCTTTCTTTGTAGCAGAGTTGTGCCACACTTACCTCGTGAAAAACAAACCTATAAATCTTATCCATCAACTTCTAATAACTGTGTGTGTGTGTGTGTGTGTGTGTGTGTGTGTGTGTGTGTGTGTGTAATGTATTTCTCATTTGGAATTTCTCTGTTTTCCAGTGCCTGTCTTTTGTTTACACTGACTACTGTACAGAGAACTGTGTGAGTGTGAGATGGCACCGCTAGCACAATTGGCACAAAGCGTTATCCATGCTTGTTGTAACATTGAAATGTGTGGTCTGTAAGCAATCTACACTTGAAATTGTTGTGTGTATTTCAGCATGTGGATAATTATTTAATACTTAACAGAAAACCTTAAAATTATGTTAACTTAATTATGATCAAGTTTAGTCCCATTGTATTTGTAGACAGGGTTTTTGCTTTTTAGACCTTTTTAAGAATGTAATAGGTTAAATTTGAGACCTACACAATACAAGACATAAATAAACTTGAATATTCAGAAGTATTTAATAAACCTAGTTTCAGTGTGGTACATCATCTGACCAATTTAAGAATTAATTTAGCTCAAACTTGCTGTTATTAAATATACATCTGCCAATTGTCAATTTCAAACTTCTCACTTCCCAGATCCTCACCTGGCCCAAATTCAGAGATCTTAATTATGCTAGGATTAATTATATCGATCGTTTTTTTACGTTTTCAATTATTTTCTTTCTTTGTGTAGTGTATTGGTTTGTACATTTAGTTCTTAAAATGTGTGACTGTACAGCCACATCCACTCTTTTTGCATCTGAATTGACACCTCTGTGTTTTATAAGTGTATATATAAGAATTGATTAACTAACAAAACACAGCGTCTGATAGTGAATCGTTCTGCACTGAATATTACATTCATATTTAAAGATGACTTAGTAGGCAAGATAATAGGACATCAGCCAGAAGTTTCTTGCTGTTTCAACCAGAACCAGTTTGTAGAAACAAAATAGCAGTAGTTAAGATTTGAAATTAGGACACAGTTTTGTATAGACTAGTTCTTGTTTCTGGCACTCCTAATAATTACAAAATAACACAGCACCCACCCACCCATGCCCACTGTCATCAAAATTAAGGAATCAAATCATGTATCTAGCTAAACTAGTATTTCCTAAACCAACTACATTCTTTTTTTAAAGGCCAGAAAAGTGTTTTGTGACTTAGTACTGAAATATAAATGTGGGTGTTTTTCACAGCACATAATCCAAGCACCACAAAGTCAGGGGTCAAGCGTTACATGTGTGCATTTTACTCTGTCAACCTTGGACAGCTGAGTCTGGCTTTGCTTCTAGACATAGATTATAGAGAGTGTGTGTGGTTGTCAAGGGGCTTCGGGGGTTCCACTGGAGCAGTGGTGCCAGAAGAAATTCTCCATTGGGAAAACACAGAGGTCAGGTTAATGGGAAGCTACAAGGTTGAGTTGATTGTGCCTAACTGATTGCAGAGTGCAGTAATAACACATGAGAACCCAGAAAGTGAGTGTGCATGTTTATTTTTAAATCCAGGGGCTACCCATCTAACCTGTCACCAATGTTTACCATACCTACTTCTCTCTGATGAACTGTTAAAATCAGAAATGCACATAGACTTGGAGAATGCATTTTCCTTGATTGAATTTAAGTTATTTTATATATACACCCCTTACACTATACAATAATAAAACACACAAATGGTACAGTATATAAAGTAAAACTATACTCACTGGTACAGTCTATAAACATAGATACATCACATTTCATTTAAATACTTATGCTCTACCAAACACCATCATACATTTTTTATTTTCTTTCTTTCATTTTCCAATAATGATGCTGTTTCATTATTGAGCTAATTTTGATGTTGAATTCAACAAAACATGAACATCAGGAAAACATTGAATATTTGTTAGTTCATATATTTTACTGTGCTCTAAAACATAGTCAACTGTCTTGTTTTTTTTCTGTCTATATATGGAACTACCTATGGAACTAACAGGAGCGAATTGTAATGTGACATCAGGTATTTTAAGTTACACAGAAGCATCATGTCATTCAAAACAATTAAATAAGATAAGACAATAGCACTAGCATTTCAGCTAACACAAGTTGACACTAACAAACTTTGTAAACCATCTTTGTAAAGTATATGTATAGTTCTTGCTGGTTTATTTGTGTGTGTTGGTTTATTTATAAGAATTAGAATATAGAATAGTGTTTAGCTTCTCTCCTGTCTTTATATTTTAAAGGATGTATAAAAGAGATATTTTTGAATGTATTTTGTTGTTACTGTGTATAGTTCATGAGTTTTACATTCCTGCTATTTCCTTCCTGAAATAATTTTCTCTTATCTGCTTTCCAGCATTTTCAGTTCTTTTTCAAACAGAAATGAGAATCAATCTTTGAAGGAAAAGAGCACACCAACCACCATGAAAAAAAACCTCACAAATGTTTGTTATGTCTGCTCTGTTGGTTGTTGTTGTTATACAGGTGTGGTAGCTCATGCATTTACAAAAAAAATGAAACATTTTTTACTGTCACATTTTACACATTTAAAATATGCATAAATCATACCTTACTGTAACACAGTGATTTGCATTTTCTATTGTTTTCCATGTTAATGCAGATATTGTGAAATATAGACACATTAACAGCTATGGTAATTGTGATGCAACAATTTAGAGGGACTAAAGCACCAATATGTGCTCCATGCCTTCCACTGGCTACAATATTATTATGCAACCTTAATTCAAATTAAGCTGGGATGTAAAACATAATTGGAGTTGCCCTTTGGAACCCCTTTGTTCTGAGAATAAAAGATGATTTTTTTACTTGCATGTGACAAATTCATATATATCTCCTAACCATCTTTTTTAGGTAATTAGGAAATGCTGAACAGCCAACTCTATCTAGAAATCTTTATTACACATTGTTAATGTCTGTCCTATTCATTAAGATTGGGATAAGCAGTGGATGTACTTGAAGATGTCAGTGACACAAAGTATCACACATCTATAAAAATTACACCACAGCAGATAATTACTACACAGTGTCATCATTAGATTTTTCCACTTTTTGTTATTATTTGTTGACATCCAGATATAGATTAACATGTTTTCTTGCCAAAAGTTGGTCATGTTTTCCAATTTATGCTGGCAATTGTAACTGGCTCTGTTTTAAGTGTGTTTTTCATTTTGGTGTCACAATGCTAAAGAATCAGTCTAATAAGAAACATTCTGGTGTCTTGGCCGGACTTGTAATCCTTTGTTTTCACTTACTCTTGTGTCTCTGAAGCAAATCTATGTAGTCTACTGTGATCTCATATGTATTATTGTAGTCTCAACTAAGCTACATTATCAGTAGTATCATTAATAACTGAGAAAAAGAGTAAGTTGTAACATTTGTTGTTATGTAACTGGAAAATGTATACATAAATACAACTTGGACCCTTCCCATGCATACAAATTGATTGTATTTTTATGACTATTTGGTTGCTATTTTTAAATTAAAATATAAAATAATGTGTTCCCCTTTGATGGACTGGAAACCTGTGTAGGAAGTTTTCTTTTGAATAAAATGTACAGAATACCGGATTATGTTTACTTTTATTTATGTCCCCTAAAGACAAGTGTTCATGAGCCCTCATGCCCAGAATGACTATTTTTTGACATCTCCAGTATTTCACTAAAATTGAATTTGATTTGGTGAACATTAGAACAAGTTTCGTTATAACTTTGCCTTCGTCTTTTGTTTTCACAGAGTAATGTAAAATCTGACCAATCTATGATATCATGTATTACTATGTAATCATAATTTATAGTCACTTCTGGAGGTTTGTTTTCTTTTGTGCAAAAATATTCTATGGGTAGCCCTAGTAACATTTATAAATATGCATTTGGGGGGCTTGGGTTCTTTTAGACTCAAAGTTTAGGATTTAACTATCCTACATAATTGTAGCATTATTCTAAACTACAGTGTATCCAAGAGAGTAACTGTACTACTGCCATCATCTGTATAGCTTGAATGAATAAAAGGTCAAAGATCAGTTGTTCAAACGAACTAAACCTGCTTTGGGAAGGTTCATACCATCTTAACTCACAGTGTGAAACATTCTTCAGTGAACTATATAGCTGTAGGGGAAAAGGTCAAAGGTGATAGGCTGAAGTGAATAAAGAGGACATATGCAGCCAGAGTCATTAAGTCAATCAGCAGTGAGGAAGATTTATGACCCCTTAATTGATTAGAATGAGGGGGTGGTGGTCAAACAGCGGTCATGTTATCCAGTATTTTGCTAGACATTAGCTAGACTGTTTTTGAACTCTCTGTCCAACAAGGTCTTGTTCAGAATGAATAAATGGCTTATGAACATTCTGTACATCTGATTGAATTGAATTTAAGACCATTTCCAAAGTTTTGTAAAACACAGTTAAAAGTGTGATTTGGGGAGTGAATTGTTAGTTAACTTGTAAATATGAACATGTTTAATGCACTGTACCAGAGATGAAAATGATCTATCTCTATGTATGCACTACAACAGTATATATGTACCTAGAATTAGAATCTGGCACTTACTGTGAGGCGACATTGACAAACTTTAAGTCACCATGCCACCATATAACCACAACAACTGCAAAACAATATTGCAACAATATATATAACACTCTCTGAAAAATAAAACACTGAAGATTTATGCATATTAGTAATAATAGTAGTAATAGAGACTGTAGTAACAATTAGTAGTAATAGAGATGAATAATGTTGTTATTTCAACCTGTTAAAATCCAGGCAAATCATTGTGTGTGTGTGTGTGTGTGTGTGCGTGCGTGCGTGCGTATGTGTGTTGAGGGACAGCTCACAGTGAAATGTGAGACTGAGATGTTGTTTTCTATTTCTAGTTGGTGATCCTATAAGATCCACTGTGTGTTTGTGTCCTGTCCTGAAATTCATTGCATTCTCACTGTTTTTCACCCCAATCATCATATGCGAATACAATTTCATATTATATTATTCTATATGAATATTAAACAACTAATCATTCTGAAACAACATCAACAATCAATCAAAAAATCACATCAAAAAAGTCCAAAACGTTCCAGGGTGATTAAGTGGTCTAGTGGTAAAACATGCTCAGCACACCAGTTTTGACATATCAAATCTCAGCTGTGTCACTAGTAGGTTACGTGCCTAAACAAAATATTTGGTTGAATGCCGGAGATGATTCATTATTTGTGACGCAGTTAATACCTGATCAATGTCAAGTGAAAAGAGTCAGACTGTGTGTTAGTTACTCTTCTCCTCCTCAATCAGGAGTGGTTAGCATCAATACAAAGGAAGTGCAGGTCATCAGGTAAGTAGACATAAGGGAGGGTAAGAATGAAAAATGTAAATAAACAATAGATTGAAGTTTTAGTATTGACCTATAGTTAAATTGCATTAACTTAATCTGAAATTATGGAAATGTTTTGTTATGTAAATTTACTATTTGGTAAAGTAAATTGGTCTTTTTATCTTTAGTCTTTTAATGTGGCATATTTTCTACTGTATATTTAACAAACGTTTTTATTAAACAGCTACTTCATCTTTCTAAACCAATCAAATTCTCATTATTTACAACTCAATACATAATCCACAACTCATGCACTCATTATCTTTGTTACCAGCGTTTTCTTTGTCATATGTAATTTAAATATGTGAGTATAATCTTACAATTCGTATTCTGCTAGTGTATTGTGATATTGTATTGCACAGAGTTATCTGAAATGCATCATCCACATTAACCACAGTGAAGTTTTTTTCTCCACATGTAAATAAATAGCTTAACCCCAAACTCAGACTAATCACTAATTCCTTACTCAATAATACAAAAGATCTGTGGGGCCTTTTGTTTAAAGCAAAAGACAAAACTAAACCTGCTTTAATGGCTAAGTGAAGTTCTTAAGAAATCTATGGTCACAACAACCATAAAAAACTAAAGCTGTACCCTCGTCGAAAGTGTTTCTGTGGTCTGACACTTAAACTTTGTAGACGAATCCCCCTGTAACTCAGCGTGCAGAGTTTGCAGTAATTAATCCCACATTGATGGTTAAGGTGGTTGTAATGTAGGCGAGCCTTGAAGGTGTAAGGGATTCCCAGGTTCTGCTAAATGGTGGTCTTATGTGTAGCCTGATCTTGTGGTTTCTACTGCCTACATTTTGTATGATCATGGTTCATTTCTTTGTAGCCAGTTTGCACTCTTACCATCTTTCTCTCTTTCTCCACAGACATGGCCTTTATATTTTACTTTGGTACTTGACATTTGGCTTTAAAATATCAGAAAACCCAAGCTGGTGATGTGTAGGTGACCTTTCATGTGCAGTTAGACGGGAATTCATTTGTGTAGAGAGACCCTCATTTACCACTTGCTTCAGACACATACATACAACTCTTGAACTTTTCCCTATTGCTTAGTGCAACCTTTTAAAAAACAGACAATAGGAAATAGATTTACAGCCACATAATTTTTTTGGACACAGACACAGAACATTAAAATTTTGTCATTTTTTAAATCTTTTTTTTACTATAGATTTTTGTATTACACAAAACACTGCATCTTTAAGCTCTAATGTGAATTACACATGCTAGCTTTGCATGCTTATCTCTATATGAGATAAAATGTTTGTGCATAAGACTGTCCCCATTGTATTTTTGTAATTTTTGTGCACTGAGAGCATCTGTATAACCAAAAACAAATTCCTTCTTCATGTCCCTTGCTGGCCATTCAGTGGCAGATAGACATCATTCTGTAATACTGTTAGATATATGTTATAGTTAGTTATTACAACTTTATTATGCTGCTATAGCCAAGGATCTGAGTTGGGGCATGGCAGTGGCTTTGTGTGGTCATTGTTGCCTCACTGCAAGAAGGTCCAGGTTTGATATCAAAGTGTGGTCGTCCTATCTGTGTTTAATTGGTTTCTTTGTTTCTCTAGTTACCCCTACAATCCTAGAACCTGCATTCAGATCAATTGTATGCACTAATTTGTCTCATAGGTACCAAGCATGCAACCAGACCGGATAAATAGGGAGAGTTGTATCATCATTAAAACTATGCCCAAAAATTGTGTCAATGTTTGTTAGAGACAAAAAAAATCAATGCTCTTTTCTTATTAGAGACTTTATATCAGTCAAGTGTAATAGTGTGTGAAGGTGTTCCCACTGTCATAGTTTGAATATGCATGTGGGCGTGGAATCACACCTCACTTGCAACATGGCATGCGTCACAGCCAGCAGAAAAAAGCTCGGTGTGGTAGAGCAACTAAAAGAGGGGCATGGTGTATTTAATTTCTGTGTGTATGTGTTTGCGGGTGCGTCAGCAGCGTTGGGAAAGCCGCTCTCTGTTGTATAGCTCGCCCACACATCAGACTTTTCAAAACCTGACATTCACACATTGTGGCGTTCTCATTGTTGACCCAGTTGTAATTTCCAGGCCTTCTGTCTTGTACTTAATAGATTTGAAACGAAAGCTAAGATCTTAAATGTGTAGTTCACATTATGTGATGTTATTTCCAATGTTCATCATGAACACTACCAGTAGTTGACCATACCATGATCATAATCTAAATAAATTTGGACCTCTACTCTATTATGGCAGTTTGGGATAGAAATCTGGGTTTGGATATAGTAAATAGTATATTGCTATACAAATAATGCATGGTATGGTCACTCACCATTGTTGTTCAGGACTAATAGCTTCTAACAAACCAATTGTGCTGTGGCCGGATATAAGATAATTCTCTCAAAATGCAGAAAGCTTAACCAAATTTAAACAATTTTGTGTGTATAAAACATTAACATAAACACTATTTATTTTCCATTCCTGAGTTTTATATTATCCAGTAAGCAAACCCCCAAAGAGCTTAGCTTTTTAAAATGTCACAGGTGCAGTGCATTACCAATGATGAGAAACAAAGACTGCCACAGACATTTCTCTTTAGCTCTATGTCCCTTGCTGGCCATTAGTGGCATAGCAGATAGACATAATTCTGTAATCTGAGCCCACTGTGGATCCCATAGCCAGTGGGCGAGTTACTTTTTTTGTATTTTTATGGATTGTACTTTTAGAAAGACACTTTAGCTTAACATTACTGCTTTTAGCAAAGGATGTGAGTAGATTGTGTCATGTTTGCTGTTTCTAACAGCCGTTGTTGTTTTTATTGTTTTGATTTTCTAAAAAATCACAGTAATAGATTGGGGAATGATAAGAGTTTGTAAAATAATTTGCTGCATATTTGGCTTTAAAATGTAATATGAACTGATAAAGGGACTCTAGACCTCCAGGCCACAAAAACAGATGTATAGAAAAGTAAGATGACACAAAAATGTATTGTTTGAATGGTTAAAACACAAGGACATGTAGATCACATACTTGTCTCACGTATCCCCCAAATTTCTCAGATACATAGTAATTTATTGCCATAGTCTCTAGTGAGCACAAGCCAGGGTCCCAATCCTGGATAAGTGGTTAAGGTTAAATAGTACAAACATAGAAAACACTAAGAACTGAACAGAACAGAAATAGAACAAACTATGATAATGGTATTGCCTGCACCCTACTAAAATACATAATAACACACAAAATACATAATAACACAAAAAAATATATTTCTAGATGTGGTGTTGATAAATTTCAACACTGAATTCAGAATAAATCTGACTTGTTACTTTGTTCACATATAAGCAGACTGAAATAACTGTTCACACCGAGTCCTGGACCAAATGTATTTCTCCTGTCAGCAACTTGTCTTTTCCTTCCTGTAGTTCAATTAGAGTTAATCTCTTTGTTCTACAGGCTCCTCTACTCCCCTTCTTATAATAGTAATATATCAAGCATCACAGAAACCCACCCAATTTTTCGGACTAAAAGTTGTTTTATTTTGTTTTGGTCTTAGCCATGTGATGGTTAAAAATTCAAAGAGAGCGCCCATGTTAAAAAAATTATAAAGTGGTGAACTTATATCCATGTTTATTTTTAATGCAGCCTGTGGACAGTGTATCTCAATCTGTATAAAATTAGTTAGAAAAGGTGTCCAGCATAAAAACTGTGCCAAAGCTGTTGCCAAAGTATGCAAATACTACTACAGGGACATCTGATAAACTCGCATCCTTGTCATCCTGATGTGCTAATCTGTCAATGTTGTTGAAATTATGTTGCAACATTGCATATACATTCTAAATGGAATGTAATATAGATATATGAATTATACTGTGATCACACCTGAGTAAAGCTTTTTTCCCTAAAGAATAGTTCTGAAAAATAGCTAAAACAAGGCACATCTAGATTTAAACTTTTTCCCACATTTCATCTGGGAAGCTATTTAGTGTTATCTGATCATTTGAGAACGGGTCAGGTCAGATTGTATCGCTTGACTGTATTTCTTTTTTGTACTTGAATCTTATGTTTTTTAAAACTTTTCCCTGGTTATAGTTTATGAAATAAATAATCTGCCAAGCACAAATTACATTTCTGAATAACAAACCAAACAATCTTTTGATTACTAATGCATAAACTCAGTTAACTAATATTAACTGATATGTAGTCTATTCCAACAGTATACTTCACTAACTTTCTCATTGTAAGAAAATATCCACATAAGATCACAGATTATACAGAGTGCTGGGTTAATCCAGAAAATAACATCCATATGCACAAGATCAGATGAACTCACAAAGGAAAAAAAGAAATAATGACTCCAGACTGTCTATTAATGAGAGACAGAAAGCGAGTGCAAGAGTGTTTTCTGACAGAATACTCAGTGTCCTGACAATAATCATCCTGGGGTCACAGGAGACAGGAAGGGGTATCTAGGTCTAATCTATTATAGCATATTTTTCCTAATAACACCCTAGCCTAATTATATCCTAGCTAATAATGCACACCTGCACCTGGATCGCATGACTCAATGCATTCTTATCTCAGTCTGCATGAATACATAAAAAATCTGTTAAAACTGTTTTAACATAGCAAGTTGGGTATTTAACTACTAATAAAATACTAATCTTTTCACAATATTATTTACTTTTTCATTTACAGCATTTAGCAGACACTTATCAACAGCAACTTATAATTGTGAAAGAGAACTAGTTGAGCATATGAAGAGAGTCTCTCAATATAAAGGTATTCGAAAATGAATATGCAGATTAAAAGGCATGTTGTAGTTATGGTCACTTGTAATACTAATGCATTTTGCTGTTGCCTTATGAATTACTTTTTTAAATGATGTTAAAAGTTTACAATGTCAGCAGATTATGAATGTGGCTCATGTAAGAATCAGGCTTGGCTACAGCTACTGAAAATCTCAAAGTCTCACGGGCATTAGTAGTAAATTCTTATGCACAGAAAGTCCAGCAAATAATGGCCTTTATCTTAATAGCACACATGTTAGTGCTTTAAATTTTATCTTTAGCTTTTCATTCTGACGATTGTTAAAACTAATATATAGAATGTTGATATTATTGAGTTTGTTTTGCCCCTGTGCATGTGTGTGTGTGTGTGTGTGTGTGTGTGTGTGTGTGTGTGTGAGAGAGAGAGAGAGAGAGAGAGAGAGAGAGA
>JAOTRQ010071322.1:0-12387 GCA_028565875.1 Hoplisoma paleatum
AGTCGACTATTAGTCGATTAGTTGGAGTAAATGACGACCACTGGTCGACCAACAAAATCCTTGGTCGTGGACAGCCCCACTGTCTGGTGAGCATGTACCTATAGAGTCAGCTGTTTGTTAAGCCTGTGCTTGTTGTAGTCTGCGATTAAGATGTTTGGAATGCCTGTGCCCACTCTAATCTCAACTACAGCTGTTTAGTGACCATGTAGCCTACTGTAGTATTTTGCGTTCCGAGATCATCATCAGCATGTTAAGTTTGTTAGTAACACTTGAGGTACTGTCGTCATTTGTCAGTGCACTCAACGTGCTGGTCCCAAGCCCAAATCAAGCACAGAGAAAATGTCTCCGGTGTCTTAACTGTGCCAAAGCAGAGCATGGTGATCCAAATTGGCTGAAAAGTAAAAAACTATTCAACAAATTTCCCAACAACAAAACCTCCTTTGATTTGCCTCCTGTGTGTGAATCACCGTTCCTTCCCTCATGTTCTCTGGAAATCGGCTTCCGTGCCCCAAACCACATCAAGCAAAGTTTGTAATCCTGTATGCCGCGGCCATGTTCCCCCCCCCCCCCTTTCAAAAGAACCCCTGATGCAGCGTTCAATTGCTGTGTACTCATTAAATTGAACAATCTGACAACACTCCCTGACAACACACACAACAAGCCCAGCTCCATTTCCCTTCAGAAGCTATTTTTTTTGTATGTCGCGGGTGCCAAAAGCAGGGTAATTGGCTGACACTCAGGCAACCTGGTGGTATGAGACGGGTCTGTCTTTCCCCCCGTCGACAACAGGGGCTCACTTAACGCAGTCAGAGCTTAAGCTGGTTCGTCTAAAGATCCTACTTTTTTCTCCACCCTGTGAAATGTGAGGTTTATGTGAATGCACCCGACTCCCGTTATTGTACGTTTAGATAGGGCAGAACCCTGTAGGCTACCGGGTGGCAGCTATTTTTTCAGAATGTGTCAAAGACACAAGTTTGGGTTTAGTGGGAAGATTGAAATTTTATTTTATCATATTTTTTTAATAATCTGTGTGTATTAGTTTTGTTCAGTGGCTCTTTACTGGGATTAATGTTTGGCCCTTTATAAGGAATTATTTATAATATTTATGTAATTATGTTTGTGTCAAATTCGTGTTGACGAGAACCCCCTTTGCATAGACTCCCATTGGTAATCCAACATGCACCTCAAACTCAAATTTTCTAACTATGTGTCGAAACAATGCAGGGCCACAAGGGGAGGAACAATAGCCATCAAAATAATAGGGTGCGCACAGTTGGAAATATTTGCTTTCTGTATACGGCGGTGTCTGCTAATGATGTTTTGTTTACATGACAATGTTTAAAAGACCTTTCTGGCTCGTCACTAAACCGGAGGGTAAACACAAACGCAACAAAACCCTTACACTCGAAAAAAAAAACCTCTAGTGTTGTGGAGGTGGATTATTTTGTGGTGCGTATACGACCTTGACGCAGAACTATGAAAGGTAAATGATGGCGTTGACGCGATTGAAGTATAATTTGGCCTTTACACTGGAGCAAACCTCACACTGATTTTGTGACGTTTTTATTGAATGATTCGAGTTTTATGGTGTCCAATTTGGCACTATATGGTGTTAAACGGGGGTCTCATGTCAGCGTACAGTGTACTGCCCATCTCGCCGAGCTCCACGCCGGCAGTCAAGTATCAAACAAACCTGTGTGAATTATTATCCCTGCTCACAGATGACTGCAAGATGTTTTTCCTGAATCATCTCGAGCTTTGCTTTGAGGCGGCGGTTCTGTTAAATCAGAGCATGGAGTATTTGTAATTTTAAAGCAAAACCAAACCAGATGTCTGGAGAAGGGGAGTAGCACTTCGGATTGCCTCGGCCTGCCACGAAGAAGAGGATAAAAAGCCACAAACAAGCTGCTGTTTTTGTTTTAGGAGCGATGCAGCCACTTGTCTGGCAGCCTGTTGTGGGTAAAGCGGGTGGAAAATTAGATACCATCTTGCAGTGGGGAAAAAAAGAAAGCAGTCGTATCGGTCCATTCCTGCCGACTGGAGTGTGCGGCAGATTGTGACACTGCTGATTAGCTTGGAGATTTCCTGCTGTAATGACATGCCGCGATGCTAGCTCGGCGCTCGACACACTCGGTGTGTTATAGCCTGGGCTGTGCAGCTGCTTGCCTGAACTATTTCATCTAGAGAGAAGGAAGGCACACACACAGCCTGTCCGGACCTAGAGCAGTGATGGCTTAGTGGTTAAGGTACTGGATTAGAAATTAGAAAATGTGCATCTTGTACGTAAACATGTTCATGTGAGGAAGAATCAGGAACCGAAAGTAGTAACTGATTCTAGGCCTGGAACAACGATACTTGTTTTAATAAAACTGTTACTTTGTAAACAAGGGCAGTTCCCTACCACTGTTGGACCCTTAAGTAAGTTCCTTAAATCTCAATTAAATGCGCCAGATGAGGCCAGGTGTTTAAAAAACCTGGCTTGTGATCAGGTCTGGACTGAAGTGCCCTTGAGCAAGGCACCTAATCTCTAACTGCTCCGTGGGCACTGTGGCTTGGGCTATGCTCACCGCCCCTGTGTGTGTGTGTGTGAGTGTGTGTGTGTGATTGCACAGATTTGTATTGCTAAATGCCAGAATGTGGATTGTTAATTTTAAATTCTGAGGCTACATTTACTTCTAGGTAGTGTGAATAGTGGCAATCCCTCCCTTTCCCCCCAATTACTATAGCCAATCTGCTGCCTGGGTCTCCATTGTTAACCAAAGAGGGTGTTTATAAGAGAGTGTGTGTGTACAGTCCTATTTGCTGTGATCCTTCGATTTCTATACAGTCAACGTTGGAAGCAAACATGGCGCGGAAAACAAACAAACGAGCAAACAGCCACCATGGGTAACGAATGTTCTTACAGTGCATCATTAAACACACACCTTAGTTCACCAATTTCGCACTGAGCAGGTCACAAGAGTTCAAGTATGTTCGTTGCAGGCATTTGTGGATGCTTGGAATCAAATCGAACCCAAGAACTCAATCATTGGTGCAGTAGCAGATCTTCACAAGTGAATTGAGGATTAAGCGGTTTGAGCCAGCGAGAATAATGGCTGTGTCTCAAACCACACATTTGTAACTGAAGAGATGCAAAGGGTTAAAAATTGTGAATTTTGTATGTATTTTTAATTTAATAATTCGTCAGTGGAAAAAGCTTCAAACCGTAAATAAAGATCTGAACTGATGCATGTCCACTTTGGTCATGGTGTGGACTCATCTCGTCTCTAAATAAACTTTTCTTCTCACGGTGTCGTCTTTGCGAGAATGTTCTAAAGAGCGGGGTTTTTAGCAGTGTACCGTGTATTGTTTGACATCCAGCAGACACCTCCTGACCTGTCCAGATCCAAATGCATCTCCGGTGTTACCACAGATACCATCCTTTGTTTGACTTCTCCCCGACACCTCAACAAAATGTAAATAATAATCGATACTTCATCAGTGATTGCTCATGGCCCGTGTCCACCACGAGCCGCCGGGTCACGCTGTACCTGATCGATCGACTTCATATACAGCAATCAATAAGGACGACGTTATTCTTTCATTCTGGACCATCCGTCTACTCCATATAAGCGAACCATCGCAGTCGAACAGGCTTTTTGCCGTCTCTTCTTCCAGCATAGCTATCGAAAATGAGGCAGGAATTTAAACTGGGATTTATGGTGCGTAGCGTAGAATGACTCCCTGGAGTGCAGCTGCTTGGTTGTCGCAGCGCTACTGCGTAGACAAACCTTGATAAACAAAGCTCTTTTCATCTTAATCCCTAAATGTTTCTAAAGCACCTCCTTCGCATAAAAGTACCCTGTAACAAGGGCTCCGAAAAGGAATTTTCTGATTTTTTTTTTTAAAAAATTCGTTCTGAAGGAATCTGACATGAGGGGATCAGCATTAAAAACAAAGCTTTGTAAAACGTCTGTCAGGTTTTCTGCTAACGCAAAAGTAAATCAACATCACTCAAGTTTTTGGCTTGGAACCTGAATCGAAATCCAGTGCGATATAAATTCAAGCAGTCAAAAACCACTTCGGATTTGGAATAACAGAAAGCTTGATATGCTAATGATTGGCAATCAGCATAAAGAAGCATTTGATACGCTAGCTCAGCAGTCCAGCAGATATAATAGTACTAACCAGTTCTTGTAGAGGATTTATTAAAGAATAACGATACCATTCACACATGATGTCTGCAAATATCAGCAGAGAAAAACACCAAAAATTTACTAGTCAATTTAGTCAACTACAGTTTAGCGATAAAACCTCTAGATGGCGTGTCGATTGCTGCAGAGAAACAAGCAAGATGGAGAGATTTCGTTCAGTTTCTGCTTTAGTACAGATAGTACAACTAGTTGAAGTACGGTAGACGAGCGACGGACTCGGAGGCATCGACTGAACTGATTCGTTTTACCGACCGACTCCTATTAACTTTGTTCCTTAAACTGAGTCAGAATCATCGCTACTAGGATAAACATGCCTGCAGGGGGAGCCGTATTTACCGAGTCATTTAGTATGTCGTGTTCAGATGGGTCTCCCGGTCTCGCACTGCAAAGACTCCAAAATACTGATAAGATGATCGGACAGTTCGCTCATAACACGAGTATTAATGAGTATAAATGGATATTTAAAGCTGGAAACGTCGTCGTTTATTTGCAGAATCCGTTTCTAAACCTTTCCACCTCAGTCAAGCCTGAATGAAGAAAAAAAAACTGGCAAGAGTCCCCTCTAGACTTGATTGTGGACAGATCACTTAAAGTGTGTTGGTAATAAAAGCATGGTACTGCTGGTCATTCGGTGTACCAATCACAGCTGGTGAACCTCTGGTTCTAAACTAAACCTGCTTTAAAATTGCCGTAGTGTAAATTAAGAGATTTAAACTTAAGTGATGTGTGATGAACGACCATTTCCTGTCATGAATATGACCTGGAGGATAAAACATGACGTTATAAGCTCAATAAATGTGATTAGCGTTGAGCGGTTCTTGTGTTTTGTTTGCTTTCAAGCTACCATGTGGAATGCGGCTGTGAATCATTTATGTACTCCCTCCAACCTCCACCCTGCTCCACGAATGCCTCATTAACCACGTTTGGACCATGATTTCTAACAGCACTGGGTTTTATTCCAGACGAACGGATACCGGCTGATGTTTCAACACGGGTTGTGTGGGGATCTAAAGCGGTGAATTATATCGGTCTAAGAGGGGGAGCAGCGTCCTTGCTGTATTTGTGCACCTTAATCAGCTTCTTAATGATTGGAGAGATACTTTGCCCTTGGTTTGCCCTTGCGCCAAGACTTTAGGCCACATGACACTGTGGCCGGGTCCACACCATCGACGTCTCGTCTTTTACCTCATTTTCTCCCCCCAGTTGGATGATTGCTAACGGTTTGATGTCTCTATAGAGCCTCGTCTGGATCAGCTATCATGGCGCAGTGAGTGTGAACGAGTACGAGAAGGTTGGAGAGAAAGTGTGGAGAGTGTGTGAGAGAGGGAGAGAGAAGAAAATTGTAAACAATAAGCGACAGCAGCGTCGTCTGATGGGTCAATTTGTAATAAGTCTGTTGCCTCAAGCTGTTAGGAGATAGCACATCGCCATAGCGGCTGCATTTTTCTATCTTAAGGAAGCTGCTTCGTATTCCGCTGACATTTCACAGCATTTAATGAACCCGCGATCGCAAAATTCAGTAAAAAGCAGTAAATTCACTTAGCAAAACTAGATTTTCTTGCCTATTTATGGTCGAACGTGAACTCTTGGCTCAATATGCTCGTCTTCACATTTCAGGACTCCTGCCTAAAGAAAGGTTTTCTGCTGCCGGATTGGACGGCGCTGCAGCCGGTACCAGGATGCTATTAGTAATGCTGTTCGTAGCAAGGAACTCAAGGAAGCAATTTCGAGGTGCTGTAGTTAATTAATAGGAATGTAACGATGCACCACAACACACAAACTATTTACTATCCACCTCTTCTGGTTTACGTCACTTTTCCAGGTTGCCAGATTTAGGGTTTATTAAAAATGAAAATATTTTTTATTATTCTTAATTTCAGTTCTTTACACAGTTGGAATGACGAAGTAGGAGGCACGTATTAGTACGATGTTGTATTTGTGATTCTTTTTTTTCTCCAACAACAAATGCCCATTTATTTCTGGGGTAGATGCAAACTATGCCAAATAATTTGTTAGTTTGTGTAAAAACGATAACCCCCTAATGCACTTTGAAGTGAGTAACGATTCCCATTGTGCACCATTATTTTGTAGCTTTTTTTTTGGATTGAGATGAACATTCGGGGCGGAGGTGGGGAGGGGCAGTGACAATCAAGTCGTATCAAATGACCTGATTATTAGTTCTGGCTCTGTTACTGCAGTGCGGGCAGTTTTCTTTTATAGTTTTCTGTTAAGGTCTTGCTTGTAGTGTGAAGTACCACTGCCACAACGCTAGGGGGCATTGATTTTTGGAGGGTTCTGTCACCTTTTTTGTTTCTTTTCCTGTTTTAGTAACGAGTAAGAAAGGTCATTGTTGTAGATTTTAGCTGATCAATATTGAACAATGAATGCTTTTAAACGTCGGATCATAAGCATCAAACCACCATCATATGCAGGGAGTGAGAACTTTATTTCCAACTGTGATCCTTACGCTGTGCCATTGGCCTGTGCCATTTCGACACGTCAAGTGACTGGTTCGTGTCGATACAGGAGCTCTGCGGTGCGACGCCGCCGATCTAACGCATAATGTTCAAAGATCTAAATCAGGAGTGCCCAAATAATTCCTTATAAGGAGCCAAACATTAAGCACAGTCAAGGGCCACGTGACAAAACTAAGAATGGCATGGGTTTGACACAGAAGTATAAATTAGCCGTCCTTCACCAGTGGTCAGATATGCTGTTCCACAATGATCCCTATTATCCTTGTCCTTATAGGTACCTAGCATGTCTGTAGCAGAGCCGACATTCGATCTAGTGAGTCTCTGTGCCAGCTTTCGTTCAGCTATTGCCACTCGTGCGTCTTGCCAAGTTTCGTACGTGCACCAGCAGCCGTGAGGGAGAAAAAAATGATCCAAACCTGCGTCTGCGATTCTTAGAAAATAATTATAAATCTGCTCCAGCTTTAAAAACTCGGAAAGCCATTATTCCATCTTCATCTTTCCCAGAGTGAGTCGGCGTGACTTCTGCCTTTATTAGGCTCATTGCCTACCGAAAGGCTCGGCCGTAAATCCGATGGTGTCTGCTCGAAGTGTGCTGCTCGAAATATCAGCCTGACAGGAAAAATGTAGTGTGTCAGTCATTGTGCTGCGAGGAAGGGCGGTAATTCCATCCTCGCCGTTTTAAGTGATCCTCGAGGGACATGGCACGGTGGGCACAGTGGGTACTGCTTTATGGTAGAAACCAGGTTCACACCGGAAGTGATTAGAGCGACACGATAAAGTCAGACTCGACACACTTATTGATTTTTATTCTAATGAATGTTTTCGCTCTGATATGATCGTAGCTTGAGAGGGGGGGGGGTTCTTAGGGTATTATCGTCGGCGCATTGCTGGGATTTAGGAACTCGCTCATACAAGGCTGCCATCTAAAGAAGACATGACTCGATCCGGTGGTAATGGTTGTTTTGGGGCGGTCGTGTTTTGAAATGGGGATGTATCGATCGCTGGATGAAGTGGTTGTTAGAGCCTGGGCTGGTTTTCATCGTGATAGGAGGATTACGGAAGCCGAGATGATTTCCAGAAGCAAGATCGTCTGACCCTGTGAGGCTGGTGATGGAGGGAAGGACGAAGGAGCAATGCTGTGCAAACGAATTAGCATTAGCATTCGAATCAGACTCAGGATCAGAACATATCGGGATTTATTGCATGAGCATGCAGCATTAATTAGCCGTTTATTCTAATCATTAAAGCACTCGTGTTTATCTTCAATTCGATCCCCTTGGTGAGCTGTATTCAAGTAAATACTTGAAAGACGTCAATCTGTTAACTGTTTAAGTCTTTAACCACCAATAATGATGCCGTTTATTGCTCCAACCACATCCAGTCACTTGTCTTTAGGTTCCACTAATATACTAAATATCTAACCATATATAAGGGTAATTTTCTTAATGTGTGCTTAGAATTAAAAGAGAACTTGAATGCAAGTTTCTCCTCTTTTGAAAAGTGCTCAATTATATTTTTGATAAGCTGCTACTGGTAATTAGTTCAAGAATATTCTGTAAATATTTATGTACATTTCTGAATTATGGTCAACGAGGAAGAATAAATCCTCTAAGAATAAACAGATGAAAATATACCATCATTACATTGATGTTTTATTTATAATAGCACGTCATGATTTTTCAAAATAGAAGCCACACAGTTGTATTGTGTGAACAGTAGAAATATCAGTTCGTTTGTGTTTGTTTGAAATACCGTGGGCCGGACCGGGATGCCCAAAGGGCCTTATGTGCCCCCTGGACTGTAGAATGCCAAGGTGGATTAGGGATCGTGCAGTTGGGTAGATAAATTGACATCTATATTTAACAAGCAAGGTTGACCGTGGCTTCACACGAAGAAACTTAAGTCTGAAGGAACTCATCCTATTGGGGTTGCGTTGAGGTCAAAGCTCTTGACCCCATTTTTAATTGTCAACAGCGTTTCTACGGTAATCATCTCTCTCATTTTTGTCGATGCACGTCTGCACTCCTAGTGGATTCTATTGAATCGCTCTCGGCTTTTGAGTGCTACGCCGTAACCCATGTACCCACGTCCCTTCTCCCAGCTGAAGAGTAGCACGCTTATGCTTTTAAACACTCCCGTCAAATATTATCCTAAAGAGGAGCATCACCATAAAGTGGGCGCTCGCGTGCTCGGATGAACGGGCGCTCGTGCGTTGGCTTACACTCCGGCATAATTATTGAAATTGATGTTTGTGCTGCCGCTCTAAATCTTGAGGCTCTGTGGGTAATAAAGACATGGGAGCGGTGAAGCTGTTAGACTGCAAAATAAAAGGCAATCAACCTTCCCCTTCATGCCCATGTTGCACCGAGCAGCAGAAACACTAATTAAGCAGAAAGTGCTGCCTGACTCCAGTGTTTTCTCACATTTCCCTGATCAAGACCAGCTTACAGTGGAACCTTCGGTCACAAAGGTCATCGTCGGACGTAGGCTTTTCAGTTGTACGTTGACTTCTGACTCGACTGGACCTCATAAAAGAGCACAATGAAACAACTGATGCTGGAATGTACCATATACAAAGACAAAAGACAACAGATACAGACAGCTCGAACAGGAAAGGAACTTCTCAGCAATTTAAAATAAATAAACAACCACAATATAGTTGTGTATATGTATGTAGTAAGCATTTTTAGCTAACATCATATAATAACATCCTATTACAATCTTTGTCGCCTATGTAGGCAATAAGACAGCCTATTAACTCTTGGATTTAAACCAGCATCCTTCTGATCACAAGCTTCCGAACAACCACCTGACCATGACTGTTCTTGATTGTTATGACAGTATTTGAATAAAGAATTTATATTTCTTTATTTATGGGTGATTAAATGCTGTCTATCGTTTATTTTATTTATTTTCAGGCTGGAGTGAGAAACACTTTGTACTTGTGTCCATTTAGTCCCAGATTCTCTCTTTAGTTCTGTTGGGTTTCTCTTTTTCTAACATTTTTGTAATCGAACCTGGCGATCTGAGGACTGAGATGTAGGCTGGTAAATCAATGATCCCGCCATTGATTAACGAGCTCGCTGCCCGTTTCTGCTGAGACCAGAGCTGCGTCCCAAATCGTCTTATTGCACACTTTCATGTGTAAGCACTGTCCCAAATAGAACACGACACTTCGAGGGAAATGATGATCTAACCATCTCTCTGATAGTCCACCAAAATGATCCACCAGTTTTTATTTATATAAGGATCTGTGTGCTTTTATATGCCTTTGTTTACCTCTTACTAATAAACAAGTTTAGTTATGTTACTAACTTTTATACAAAGTCGCCGCTTCTGATTCAGGGATGGTCGATATGACCCGGTCTAAAGCCCCGTCCCCTTCTGTTACGTCAGCAAATTAATGTTGGTTTAGTGTGTGTAGTGTGCAGGGTTTTATACTGTATTTTTAGGGCATTTTTAGTGCAACATCCTGGTACTTTCTGTGCACTAGGATTGATTCTTTCTCGGACTCATTGAAACATCGTGTTCGAAGTGTGCAAGCACACGATTTGGGACTTGAGAAAATTTCTGTCACATTGAATGCAATCTTTCTAAATTATTCCGGTTCATTTCAGAAGCTCTGTGTAGTTTCTTCCACCAGGTGGCAGGATGCTGTGTTTTCATGTATGGCCTTGATTGAGGGTGCCTTTGTTGTATCCTTCACATCATTTAATCGGAGGCTTTTTAAACAGACAGAAAATGAAGGAGAAGACATGATTCACTGGGATGTATTGTTAGAAAAGATCCTCTAAAATCCCAATAACCACTTTATTCTGAACGTTTCGGCTAAACCGAACGAAATTATAACCCTAATTTTAACGAGGGTGGGTTAGCCTAACAGGCACATGCTTGTTTAAAATATTAATATAAGCGAATAGGTGCTTTGTTGCTTTCTCATTAATTCATTATGGATGTAAAATAATACTTTACTCACAATATGATTCTATTCATGCTGCCATCTTCAAGATATTTATATTTAACACAATTTTAATTATTTTAGTTATTTATTTTTTGGACATTAAATGGCCAGTTGGTTTCTTTTTGGTCCATTTGTGTTGCTTTCCTGTCCATACACAACATTTTTCTGATCTTTAAGATCTGGTACGTACCCTGTTCTGGCCCTTTTGCCTATATCTGCATTCAACCCTGCTAAGGAAGCGCACTCCCTCACTGCTGTTGCCCTCTTTTGGCAGAATACTAATTAGAGCCGGGCGGATCGCGCTCGCCCACGCGGCCTAGAGAGCGTTGTGTATTTCCAATCAGGTTAAAAAAAAAAGTCTCGTGTTTTAGCTTGACCCAGTGACCTTTAAGATTTTTCTACTCTTACTATGGTTTGTGAAAACCCAAGCGCCTAAGTGTCGTCTTCGATATTTATAATCATCAGGAGCTGCGTTTGATCCTCGCTCTCGTCGGTCACCTTCGTGTCTGGCGACGAAGCTGAGCGCTCCACCGTTAATTATCGCGTACAGACGCGGCGCAAACACGAATTAATAAATCAGCGAGGGGTGAAGCGTCGTGTTTTCCTTCACACCAGGGCGCTACTTGTCGCCAATAATTCTCCTGACGGCACTGGTTCAGATTTCACTTCTAGCTGAGGCTGCTCGGTCACACGGCCGCCGAAAGGAAGACCAGACCTCGTTCTGCCTCGCTAATCATCCGCACGCACTACAAATTAGCCCAGAAAACAATACAATACCGCTCTCACACACCCACGTTCCTCCCTGGAGGGTTTTGTCTTGCCTGTGCAGCCGTCGAAATGGAAGAGAGGAATCAGAGAGCCAATCCTTTTTTTCATCGTCTCACCTTTTTTGAGGTTGTGCCATTGGAGAGCTTGTCTGGCAGGTAAAAAGGCAGAGCAGTGATCAGTTAGATAAAAGAGCGCAGTAAATGCGACCTTTTTTTTTTGCACCGAAATATGGCGAGAGATAAAACGACTGATGGACAGTTGAAGGGTGGGTGAATCGGGTGTGGTGACAGCGACCGCATGAAATGAGAAAACATAACTGAGTACCGGTTGTTTCTTGAGATCCCAGAATGTCTCACCGAGTCAAGAACGAGATTTGTTTTGCTATCCAGGTTTTAATGGAGCATCTATTTGCTCACCGCAGCACCACCTGATTTGACTTGATAATGATGTGTTGATGTCAGAGATGGGGTGTTGGTTAGATCGGACTCTGACTCGTTTCTCAAATGACTCGAAACAAATCGGCATCAGTTGTGTGTGACTAATATTCGTCTGATCGTGTCATTTTCTGCTCTTTAATAACCGCTACGGTATCTTTACCCGCACGACATGCAATGCGTAGATGTTCCAGCTTGCTTCGGGAATAGTGATGAAAGCTCGCTCCCTACATCCTGCGTAGTGCACTTCACAGGAACAATTAGTATGAATGGATCAGTAAAACAGACGATCGAACAACATTCTGTTTTATTTTACAAACAGGTTTTGAATGATTAAAAAAGGAACTTTTTTGGATTGTTTTTTCAAATCCGTAACTTTTTTTACCCGTCTTAAAGCCAATTTATACTTTCTCGTTGGATCGACACCTCGTGCGTCTATAAAAATTTTATTCAATAGTATGCAAATAAAGTAGAAACTAGGGCTGTCCACAACCAAGGATTTTGTTGGTTGACCAGTGGTCGTCATTTACTCCAACTAATCGACTAATAGTCGA
>JAOTRQ010071333.1:0-12385 GCA_028565875.1 Hoplisoma paleatum
ATCTATCGACAAAAACGCACAACTACATACATAAAAATCAGACATATAAAGATTTCATTAAAATGATGTGATCATCCATTATGTCCAATACTACTCAAACCAGGTAGGGATTTAACTTACCAAACTTACCAAATAATTAACACTTTCAAATAATCACTTTCAGTTTGAGAAGTGTGTATGTAGTCATGTGTTCTCTTTTATGGGTGGAAGACACTAATTTTCCATTAGCTTTGATTTTTTTGCCACTTTTTGTGTCGTTTTTTCATTGTCCTGTTTCATTTTTGTTCTAAATCTCCTTTGATGATCAGAAAGTTTTTAGTACTGACGGATGCTTCAGAAAGGTCAGATGGTATTAGCTTTTGTTTCATATTTCAACACACATGCTGGTTTTGTTTCTTTTCTTTTCCCTCATTCTACAGCATTGTTTTACAATTGTTGGTGCCCCCTTCTGGCTCTCATAGATATCTTGTAAAAGTGACCAGAGCATGGTGGTGCAGCAGTGGAGTACATGTCCAGAAACTAGAACACTTGGGTTTGAATCATGATCCCATTTTTCTCATTTAGTTTGTCAATACAGCAATGAAAGATGGACCTTTCTGTTGTCTGCTTATCCTCTTGTTAAGTAAAATCAACATTTGTTGCAAAAATATTTTTCCAATAACAAATTATTAATTATAATCATAAAAATTATAAATTATTGGAATTATAAATTGTTTATTTTAAATATATTTTAATTGCTTGTAGTTTATTACAAAATGTATTATAATGAATAAAGGAAATCAATATACATTATCATTATCATTTTTGTCTACACATATCTTATTCTGAAAATGTGCATGATTTGTTTATGCACCATAATATTGAACAAGCATTAGATTCAGAATGTATACAGTCTGATGGCTCCTTGAAGGATGACCACTGCTTGTCCAGCTATATCCACTCTGTTGTCATCTCTCAGTTCCAGCTGGAGCTCACCACCACGTTTAGAACACTGGTAAGCTGAAACACAAAAGCAGTGATGTGAAGTAACACAGCAGAAATATTTCCATAGGAAGTAAATTATTTTTATTATTTTTTGTGATGATTAAGTAATTCTGTACTGAGATATCAAGTTTTATCAAGTTAAGTATTTTAACCACATTAATCAAACTTTGCATCTTGAACTGAGCATGTCTGAGTGAGGATGAGTTCCACAAAAGTCTCTGCAGCATTTTCTGGTGAATTATTTACTTAACCGGGAGGATTTTCATTCATGTAGTGTATCATAGCAGTATGTGCATAGATACATAGATAGGTAAGTAGGTAGGTAGGTAGGTAGGTAGGAGGGCGGGCAGGCAGGCGGGTGGGCAGAAAGGTAGGTAGGTGGGCAGGTAGGTAGGTACGGATTTTCCTGTGCTAAATTAATTGACTAAATGTAGACCACTGTTTTATATATTTGATTTTATTCACCTGTGTGTTCTACTGATGTTGATTACTGTATATGGACACTAAACAAAAACATCGGTAAATCTAGTTTAGGAACAGTGTAGCCTAGTGGGTAGAGCTTTTGACAATCAACCTAAAGATTGGGGGTTCAATCCACGCTCTACTACACAGCCACTGTTGGGTCCTTCAGCGAGACCCTTAACCCTGTCTGCTCCAGGGGGCGCCGTACTTTGGCTGACCATGCACTCTGACCCCAACCTCCAAACAAGTTGGGATATGCAAAGAAAAAAATGTCATTGTACTGGTCATGTGTATATGTGTAATGACAAATAAAAGCATTTCATTTCATTAGGTAGGTTAGTCGGTCGGTCTTTATAATTTAAAACATATTTAATTTATTAACTAGACATGACTTTCTTACCTAACATTTTCTTCTTTCCCAGTTTTTCAGACCAGTAAGGTGTGAGGAGGGTATGTGCAGAGCCTGGAAGAATCAGGGATCCAAAATATGAACTTTATGCTTACAACAGTCAAACCTAAATTTTGAGCAAATTAAGAAAACAAGGCGGCTCACCTGTTACTGGGTCCTCAGGTATGCCATGCCATGGGGCAAAATTGCGGGAGTAAAAGTCATAGCCAGGGGGCGTGGTCGTTGTTCCTTTAACCGTGACGACGATGCTTTTTATCTTTCCACTCTTTTCACTGCTCAACAAAGACTCAGCCAATGGATTCAGGGACGTCAGTGTAGTACTTCAACAAATGGTTGCAACAGTTATCAACACAGTTTAAAGATTTATATCAACAGTTTACAGTGTTCTAAGTTGTCTTTGTATAGCACTTAGCAATTAAATCCACCGGGTAAAACATTGTATGTAATATAGTTTTATTAATGATGCTTACCTGTCACATGTGTCAGCTAGACACACTAGAAGCTTCTGTAAGCTTTCAGAATAGCCCACATCCTGAACGGGCAGATCACCCACTGCAGCCTGCACATTTTTGGGGGGATTATTATATGATTAACAATAAACTAAAACTGTCACATTCAGTGAAATAACTACAGCATCTGTGAACCAAGGACCTTCTTGGTTTCTTGAGGCAATGTCCCAAAATCCAACGGCTACTAAACGAAAACATCGATATATCTAGTTCTGTCATTCTTAGATTTGAGGCTGTATATGTATATGTTGTTCCTTTCAAGTTCCATCCTTGGTGAGACATCAGGCAGGTTCCACTGTTAATGTGTTTTTATGGATTTGGGTAACTAATTCTACACCCAGTCCTTCAATAGAGCGACACCCAACTAACCAGCAACATAGAGATTTGGACCAAAGAGTTCAGATTGTCAATACTACATCTGCACATAATGTGTACATAATGTGAACGTAAACATACCTTAAGAAGCTCCTTGAAGTTATTTGGATCCTGCATGAAAATTTAAAAAGAAAAGCAAATCCTAAAACCTATAATTTACATTGAAATGTACTTTATGAGATTGAATCTGCTGTGTATTAACCTTGGTCACTGGTTTATTGAGAGGAAAGTCCAGCACTAAAGACTCACCACGCTGACGCACTGACAGTTCTCCACTTAATGTCTCAAAAACCAGAACTGGGTTGGTATTTCCTGTCGGATATTTCAGACTTGCTAGTGTTGCCTTTTCATCATTGATAATAATGTCATGCTTTGTCTTGTACTCACCTTTCTCATAAAAAAGCACTGCTGCTGAAGCAAGTGTCGCATGCCCACAAAGGTTTACCTCGTTTTTAGGTGAGAACCACCGCAAACCAAATCTTGCACCTTAAAGATAAAGTTATTAACGTTCCAGTTCATCCACAAGTATCAATGAGCTCAGTTCATGAGTTGCTGAAAAAGTTTACTGATTTTCTGAGATTGTTTATTCGATGTAGACAAAATTTGGTGCTTTACATCTGCAGACAATGTTGACATTAGTGACTTATTCAGATCGGAATATCTAAGCATACAAAGCAGACAAAACTTAGCACATACAATCATTACATGATTTCTTGAAAGCAACAACATAAAAAATTCTGTCAATAGGGGGAAGCATAGCGGACATGTTTCTTGCATATATATTTGGCTCTCTTGCAAAAATGACTGCCAAAGAGCCAATCACAACTCAGTAGCAAGTATGAATGTCCAAACTTTACAAAACCTTACAGGCTGGTTGGCATTAGCACATGGTAGGTCTGTAAGAAATATCTGCCAAATTGTCTTCAACTAGGCATAATTTAAACAAGCAAGATATGAAATAAAAACACTGTCGTGGTAAATATCATGCTGTCGTGCTGCTTGAATCGATATCACTATTGCTTGTGGCTACATTTACAAATGTTGTTGTTGTTTGGCTGTGCATTCATGCATTTGCATACTTTAAATGAATTTCTACCTGCAATTTGAAACATTAATGCTTTTTTAATGCAAGTTTTCAAAACAGCTAAAATAAAATGACGTTTAATTTGACACGATGAAGTACCTGAACAAAAGTCATCTGTTGATTTCAGTTTTGTGATGAATGCTGTCTCTGACAAGTTCATCTCTGCTGCAATTTTCTGATAAAGCTCAACTGGCAATTCCTGTTAGTAAAACATATTTCAACATGAAGGTCCTGTGTTTAAATATATGCAAATAGAATATTGATGTGTAACTTACATTCTGTAAGAGACAAACTGCTGCAGGATTACCTTTAAAAGGTAAGTTAGTAAATGCATCCACAGTAAACACTGGAATCTCCATTATTTCAGGTCTCTGCTCCTAAATGAATCAAAAGTCTAGTTACAAGAATGCAGAATTGTAGAACGCACAATCAACACAGGCAGAATGGCTGGAGTCTAAGACATGGACTTTAAACTAGATGGATTGCATCATATTAAAGGGACAGTAAGGAAAAAAAGACTTTGATTGATAAACATGCTAGTGTTGTTTTTTTATTTGCACCTTTTCAATCTGTATAAAACATTAATTAAACAAGATTTAGTCATTTTTCTCATGTAATTTGTGGAATTTTGACATTTGGTATCTTAAGTACTCAAGTAAAGCTTCAAAATGTTATTTTTGCAGGTATCCGTGTTTGTATTTGTTACTCTTTATTACACAGAAATAAGCTGCTCTTTCAATTTAAAAATTAAAATAAGATATTAAATTACTGTTGCTTTGAATTGGGATGATCCAGGTCTTTTCTGTCTGCTGGCATGTTCTTTGTCTGTCTGTGTGGGCTTCCTTCAGGTGCTCCGGTTTCCAGTCACAGTCCAAAAACAGTGCATTTTCTTTTAAGTACATAACCACTAGGATGTATAGAACATTCTAGTGATCTAGTAAATAGGGAGTGTTGGGCCAAAAAGAGCATTCAATGTAAAAAAAAAACAAAACAAAAAAACAGCCAAATCACTAATGCCAATCAGAGTTTGAGCTTGTTTTTCCTAAATGAAGCAACTGATAGTAGAATAAAAAAGACGTTTCAAGGAATAAAAAAAAATAACAAACAACAAAAAATTGAACAGATTTCTCTCAACTCAGTATTGTAAAAAAAGGCAGTGAAAACTTAATGGTTAATTTAATTGGCTAGTAATCAGCAAGTCACTCCCATCCACTACCACCAAGTTACCACTGTTGGGCCCTTGAACAAGGATCTTAAACCTTAATTGCTAAAAATTGTGTAAAGTTACAATTGGAAAAAGGTTTTTATTGAAAATATAAATGTACTTTGCTACTAATCTTAAATTAAAATGAAATATTTACCTCATACTTTTCATATGATTATTTGAATCCTCTTAAATTAGCCTGCATATTCTGTTCCAACATGGTTCATATAATTAGTTTGGTCATTAATATGATTTGATTTTTTATATTGACAGTTTCTTTATAAAGGGTATTAGTCCAGTGAAAGAGCTTAAAATGTCTAAGCAAATTATTTAATACCAGGCAATTAAAACCCATAAACTAGTTATATTCAGTTATACTATTAATCCACCGTATCAGCTCAAATGCATTTTTGTGGTATATATGGTATGTATAAGTATTTACAATAAGAAGTCATAATAAACAGTGAAATAATTATCTTTGGTCTATCCAAACAGAAAGTCTAGGGTTTCCTAGTGTGCATCCGGGAGTTTGGCCATTAAATACTTAGTTTGGTAATAAATCTTTTACAAGTTCTCGATCACACATGTATTTCAAGTTCCATTAAAGGAAGAACTTTGTTTGTTTTTCCTGTCTGTGTGGATTTTCTTTCTGTCAAAAGACACACAGCCGTGTTAAGTAAAGACACTGAATAGTCTTATAGTGTCCCTAGGGTGTCCCAAGTCAGAATCAATATGAAAAGTTGTCTCAGGATCATTCTATGCCAAACGATGCCAAATCAGTACAAGAGATCCTGATCCTCAATGTGACAAACCATATTAATTAAAAATCTAATTAATAATAATATACAAAAAAGCTGCAATATGTTTTCAGCTGTGTGGAACCGTGAAGGTTGGTATTATTATTGAAAAGAGAGATTGAATGAGATATTTTCAGTAATTCGGTAAATAGTGAAGTAAGCTGTAGTCTGTGATTGATTGGTCTGTCATGTGTCCCCGCCTAGCATCCAACGGAGTAAACTTTAGTAAATGAGTGGTAACAGTGCAGGGCATGGGATGGGTTCAATGTCACAAACTCTGTTTGCATGTTTTGAAGCCTCACTGTATTTCTGACAGCTCAGTCGTGTGAAGTCCTGATAAACAGTTTCATATTAAAGCAGCTTCTGTCGGTGTAGTTCAGGACAAAAAGTGGAAGTGAAACCATGGATCACTCAACTAAAGATAAATCAGCCTACAAGAAAAAGGTTGCCGTTGTGGGAGGAGGTTTGGTAAGATATCTTCATGACTTATTATCATCAAATTTTGATAAAATAGCCCATTGTAAACTTAGACCAAGTCCAGGACAAAATACAGTCAATTTAAAATAGTTGTCAGGTTACTGTACCAAATTCAGAGACCTGCTAGGTTCTGCTTATAGGCTTTTATTTTATTTGACTAGTTGACCGGGGGTACGGGGCCAATTCATTATACAATTTATTACACGTGGTGCAGTACTGCATTTTTTTCTTTGTGTTAACAAATAGAATAATCTTTACAAAAGACGCTACACATTTTATTGTAATATTATTTGACCAACAATAATTTAAATACATGATGAACATATTTCATATGAAACTAAAACTGTCAACGAAATGTTCATAGTGCCATAGTGTTCATAGTTTTTAATCTTGAAGTCACGCCACCATGAGATCTTATGATTTTTATAAATGATATTAATTGAATTTAAACTATTGCTTTAACTAAATATAGTAAGTAGTGTACACTATAATAATATTTCCATGTTTATGTATTTTCTATTGTTATTCCATTTTATTATTAGTTTGTTCTTTTACTATATAAGTAAAGTAAAACTGTATGTCTATAGTACAATATGAGTAAAACTAGTGATTTGCTATTGCTCTGGTATACTAAAGATCGTGCAGGCACTCTAATGTAGTTGTTGTGTATCTAAGGGACAATTCTGCATTTCTGTTTAACCACATGCATGTCTTTAGACTGTGGCAGGACACAAGAGTACACAGAAGCCCTTGTGGACAGTCATATATCAAATCAAATTCAAATCGTTTTTTATTTGTCATTACACATATACAGATGTGCAGTACAACGAAATGTCTCGCATATCCGAACTTGTCTGGAAGTCGGGGGTCAGAGCGCCAGGTCGGCCAACGTACGGCGCCCCCGGAGCAGACAGGGTTAAGGGTCTTGCTCAAGGACCCAGCAGTGGCTAGATCAGACGTCTCCATTTAGAGTTACATTTACAGCATTTAACCGACTTCTTCATGCAAAGCAACTTACAATTACAATGAAACACCGTTTTTGAGCAATTGATGATTAATGGCTTCGCTCAGGGGCCCAACACTGACAACTTTGTGGCTGAGTGGTTAGCACTGTCGCCTCACAGCGATAAGTCCTGGGTTCGATCCCTGCGAGCTTTCTGTGCGGAGTTTGCACGTTCTCCCCGTGTCAGTGTGGGTTTCCTCCGGGTACTCCAGTTTCCTCTGACAATCCAAAAACTTGCACTAGGTTGATCGGAAATGGGTACAATTGTCCTGTAGTTACAAATTATCTGTAGCGATACGGGGTTGGAGAAAGACCTGGCAACCTACTCCGTAAAAATAATTGCTGATTAACTCTGGGGATCGGTAGCGCCCCACAGAGGGACCCAAGAGTCGGAAACGACTGAAACGGGTAAATACATACAATTCCTGTCAAAAAAATTCTTGTCATCTGCCCACAGTAGCAGAACGTGTGGTTCATTATCTCATTTGTAAACTGTTTTCAGTTTCAATGAAATGGGTAAACCCACTTTCCGCCATACTTTGTCGTGCTCTACCATTGTGAATCCCACTGTTAAATAGGTCTCTCTCTCTATCTATTCGTTTATCGTCCGTTTTCCCAGTTCCTGGGGTAGGACGTTAATGTTTGGAGCAGAGTTTTCCGTCCGGATGCCCTTCCTGACGACAACCACCAGTAAATGGTGGGAACATGTGAGACTACTGGACAATCTCACATTCCCGATCAACCTAGTGCATGTTTTTGGACTGTAGGAGGAAACCAGGAGTACCCGGAAGAAACCCACGCTGACACAGGGAGAACATGCAAACTCCGCAAAGAAAGTCCCCAGCCCGACCCGGGGATCGAACCCGGTTCTTCTTGCTGTGATGCGACAGTGCTGAACTACTCCAAGGATAAATTGTTCACTTGCTGCTTAAACATCCCACCCACTAACATGTAACGAAATAATTAGTGTTAATTGTGTTATAATGACGTGTGAATTGTTCTGCTTTGCTGGTTTGGCTGTAGAAGGGAGCCATGTACATGCAGGTCACTATGATTCAGTGACCTATCTAAGGCTGTGGAAAGGTGATCTGATCGGGGCTCTACAACTGGCCACAGAGAAAGGAGAGCTGACCGATCATCTGCTGAGCTTAGCACCGATGGGTAAGCATTCATCTCTTTTCAAACTGATTTTTTTAAAACGAGGTAGAACAAGTCTATGGGCTCTACAAAGCATGTCCATCAATGTCTTTGCATAAAATCATTCACACATAAAGAGATACTAGTTTAATATTAGATGTGTCAAGGATGTGTGCTATATGATAATGATCTGTTGTAGGAAATGCCTCATCTGTGTTTACTTTTTTGAGCATTTAATAAACATACTGTCAGTAAAGTGTTTTTTTAAAAATATGTATTACTTTCGTAAATGATCCAGTTATGAAATAACTCTATCGTGTACAGACTGTGTTTGGATTTTGGAATGAAGAAAACCACAGGGTTGTTTACTTACTGCAACACAAACACACTCGTTCATACAATCATAAACGCTCAAGTCATTATTTGGAAACGTCAATATCTTTATGTACATGTCTGTCGTTCAGTGGCCGTAATGTTCGCACACAACATCACCATCACCACCACCATCCACTACATTGGCCCCTGGTCACGTCTGTCCATGTAATTGTCCAAGTCATTGTAAGTCTATGTGGGAAACGTGAAATGCAAAAAGTCTTTTTTTTCTGTTTGTTGTAGCCGGCTATCAGGTGTGGGCGAGGACTGTGGAGGCCTACGTGAAGCAGCTCAGTATGCAAGAACAGTTTCTTAAAGCCGCCTCGCACCTCGTGTCCATTAATAAAATCTATGAGGCCATCGGCCTCCTCAAATCTCACCACATGTACAGGTAAGAGATTTACACGGTAATCATTTCTGGTACAACACTTATGCGAGCACAGTCCTAGCAAGAAGATCCTCGTGGCTCTGTGGAGTTCCTCCCGGAGTGTCGGTGTTCTCCCACAGTCCCATGACATGCACCGTCTTATGCCTTACCACCCTTCCTGACTTGTAAAATCTTAATAAGTCGTTTGATTTGTGCAGATAAAATTCACTATAGGGACAAATAGTCTGAGTTCCTCTCTAATGACCAATTAAATGTGTGTTTAAAATAGCTATACGCTAGAGGGTTAAACCATAAATTCTGTTCAAATTCCCAACATACATTCCCATTACAAAAATAAGTTACTCAGTTCAACCATGCTCATTTCTCAAAGCTTGAAAATTGTGCATGATCATTAAAAGGGTGTGAAAGTTAGAAATAATATGTGGGTTTCATCCTCAGGGAAGCTATCGCTCTGGCAAAGGCAAGACTGCAGGCTGAGGATCCAGTGCTGAAGGATCTGTTTATGAGCTGGGCTACAGTGCTGGAGAAGGATGGTCACTACGCCACTGCTGCCAAATGGTAAGGCCAGTCACGTCACGGATCATGAAATAAACCTTTCCCCAGATCCCCTGGGATCCATTTCCACATGGTGCCGGTCCGGGCCTTTCTGTGTAGAACTGTTCTCCCTGTGTCTATGTGGGTTTATTTCTGTTCCACAGTACAAAGAGACATTACAGGGACAGTGTAGCCTAGTGGGTAGAGCATTGGGCTAGGGAACCCAAAGGTTGGGGGTTCAAATCCAGTCTCTGCTACACGGCCACTGCTGGGTCCTTAAGCAAGACTCTTAACCCCGTCTGCTCCAGGGGCGCCGTATGTTGGCTGACCCTGTAATAGCGCTCTGACCCCCAACTTCCAGACAAGTTGGGATATACGAAGAGAAACATTTTGTTGTGCTGTACATCTGTATGTGTGTGATGACAAATAAAATTTGAATTTGATGTCTCTTTGTACTGAATTTGAATTACAGGTGTGAGGCAAATTGGCTAATCTAAAAAAATAAATAAAAAATAAAAATAGTGCATTGCAGTACCACCCCATGCCTGGATAAATCGGGAAGGCCCTGTCTTATAAATATTGGTCCGAGAAGGAGTGGGCTCTTACTTTCGGCCATGTTGTGTCATAATGTTTTGTTTGTGTTCTCCTAACAGCTATCTCGCTGCGGACTCCAACGTCGATGCGGCCAAAATCATTGCCAAGAAAGGGGACACGATGTCACTGAAGACGGCCGCCAACCTGGCGAAGATGACTGGCGAGAGCAGTCTGTGCCACTCGCTCTCTCTGAGATGTGCCAGGGAACATGTCCAGTCTCTGGACTGGTTGGCAGCACAGGATATCCTTGGCTTACAGGACACCTTACTGGTCAGTTTCCAGTTTGATACTGCGATTGATAAATCGTAGTTCATGGTGGGTGAGATGTGGTAGGGAATATTGACCTGGCTAACTCAGTCGCTTCACGCTTATTGCTTAATTTAATTAGGCACTGGTTACACTTTATATCTTAACGTAGTTGCTACATATATATTTATATTTACTACACCGACACTTCAGTGACTTCACTACAGAGCAAGATAAGCACTTGAACCGAACGCTCGTATCTCAAACAACTCGTATGTTGGTGACTGTAAGACGCCAAACTTGTTCCATAGATACTAAGTTGGCGAAATGATACACACAAGTAATGGAAGCAAATGTTTTGCAAATGTAGGTGGCGCTATAATGAGCAAATTGACATTTTCTTTCCGTATGGCTATACGGCTTTACAGCCGATCACAATTCAGCAGCAAATAGTTCCCAAAGGTCACGAATCTGTACAGACTCATTGCTATGGGCACATGGTAGGTTAGTAAGAAATATAAACCAGATTGTCCTCAAGGGGGCGCTGTCTAAATAAGCAAGATATATAATCGAAATAGTCGTACAACAGCTTTAATACCCGAATCACGTTGATCGTTCTGCATACATTTTGTGGGAAAGTGTTTGACCACAATGAGCGGATGTTCTAATAATGATCATAATAAATAGAATAAAACAACACTTTTATATATTATATATTTGTGTATTATAACTGTGACCTAACAATAAGGGAATTCTGTTTGTATCTGTATCCAAACGAATCATCTCTGCTTCATCTTGTAGGCTCACAGGCTTCTATATTGTGTGTGTGAGCTACTCACGCAAAGACTGACGCTTGCCGGCGTGATGTCCAGTTCGGGTTCGACTCACGACTGGTCTGAATCTGGTGAGGACGGCTTCCTCTGTGCCGTACAGAAAGCGTGGCACAGGGTCTTCGGTCTTAACGTCGCTGACCTTGACCAGATCCGAGCACTCCATCAACAACTCGGCGCTCTAGAGAAGCCACCAGCCACTCCCAGCACTCCTGTAAAACATGTAAGACTAGAAATGAATACAGCACATGATACAACATCCGTTTATTTATTCACACTTAAATCACTGATGTTCTGTTGTACAGCTGTTACCTCACATGGCTTTAGATGTGACTTTAGCTGTGCTCAGCGAGCTGCTTTGTGATTGGAGTTCAGTTCTCGAGGAACTGCTCAGAGCCGTAACGCAAGGATTCCTGGCTAACCAGTTCCCCCTAATGGCCGTGATGTGCCTGCTTCTTCTACCTCAAGGTAAAGTTCACCTACATTAGCACTTTATACACCTGTTTGTAACCATAAAACGTGACGTTAAAATTCCAATAAACAATCATAGCAGGAAACAGTTACACTTTTGTTTTTATCTCTTGTTTTGTGTTGTTTTATTTCTATTTATTCTTTTTGTGTTTTTTTTGTTCTGTATTTTTCTCTTTTTGTTTTTGTATTTGTGTTCTCTTTTTGTGTGTGTTCTGTATTTGTTTTTTTTTCTTTTTTGTCAGTATTTTCTCTCGTTTTGTATTCTTCCCTTTTGTGTTGTCAGCTGTAAATTCTAAACCTTATGATGTTCTGACTCAGTCGGCCAGTGTGGTATTCGATTGCAGCCCAAGGCTTGAATATTTAGATCAGGGATCACCAACGTGGTGCCCTCATGGACCTCATGAGTCGCCCGCGGGCCTGTTTTTTAACGATTCGCGATTCTTTTTTAAATCACATTTGCATTGGTGTAAATTAGAAATGTACAATATATATAATATAGTGATCGCTTA
>JAOTRQ010071343.1:0-12385 GCA_028565875.1 Hoplisoma paleatum
AAACTGGTCGCCCGCCGCATTAGTTGGTACCCCAAAAGTAGCCCTCAGCTTCAAAAAGGTTGGTGACCCCTGGTTTAAACCTTTAAGACAAAGAGAACAATTGTCAAAACATCTCTAACGTTTCAAGGCTTCTTTTTCTTTTTGATAGGTAAAGATGACTAGAGATGTCAATAATGGTCAACTAAATATGACAATGATGCCGTTGATCATAATGCTTTCAGTTATTATTGTCCGAACTGCATTCAGAGCATTATATTAGTAAATAAGGAACCGGTTCAGATGGAACTGAAGTCTATTATGTAAACCCTGAGCAGTTTGAATCTCATTAGGTGCTACACATATCTGTTTCACTGCAATACTGGTTTCCAAAGCTAATGCATACACATATTTGCAATTATTCTTTACATTCTTGTTTACATAACGATTCATCTTATTCAAAATGTTATGTGTATATAGTTCAATTGTATTCCAACTGCATTCAAAGATTAATTCTGTGTTTACTGGTTCACCGTTTCAGTTATTTTTATAATTCGTGTCACTGTGAGACATTCGTTCCAAGGGTGCGAACGGCACGAGGGAGTGTCAATACACAACACTGTTAGGTTTAGTAAACGTTTAGTAATCAGATCTTATTTCAACTGAAACCAGCAGTAATACAGCAAAGGTGTAGCACAATGGATGTACATGGACAATAGTTTGAAGGACTTTTCATAAGAATGTTTTCAGTTGCTACCAGTTAAATTAACACTAAATTAATAACATTCCAGGACCGGAACTGTCCAGCCCCATTAGAATCTAATTCTAATCTTTCAATAATACTAATCTAAATCCTTTTATTTGATTTATTTGAATAATAATTACTTCAGAACAATGCAATAAAAAGAGAATGACACTATACAAAGGTTCTTGAAATAATTTCCACACTTTGTTAATAAGAATTTCACTTTTTAACATGCTCACCTTCCTCCCCAGCATTGTACCCGTATATTGTTTCAGCAATCTGCTTTTACATCATCATCATCACCATCAACAAATCTTCCCCTTCAAGCTTCTTAGAGTGATTCAAAAAAGTGGAAATCAGATGCCGCTAAATTCAGGACTTAAGTTTTTTCGTACTCCCTCAGACACAACCAATTACTTCTCCACCCACCCACACGTCACGTCTCAATCGCAACTCATTGTGTTACAATACCAAAGCATTAAATGTCAGTGCGGGAGGAGTACTCTACATTTGTTCTCGTGGATACATTCCGACCATTTAGTGGATGATTACAGGTTCAGTAAAAACGTTTTCCTGCAACATGGTGACGATGAATGACAGCATTACATCTGATAATTACACATGTGCATGTAAATGTAGACAAAAGTATGCAGTTGGGAATGTCAGATCAAGTTTAAGTTTCTTCTAAGGGACTTTAATAGTGTATTTTAATAGTGGCATTTTAGAATTTGTGTTACATGACACATTTTTTGCAGATTTTAATAATTTCTAAACACAAGCACGCACACACACACACACACACACACACACACACACACACACACACACAGTACCTCTAGGAGTTCAGGTCTGACATTGATCGTGTGCAGCCAGTCCGACAGACGTGGGTATGAGTCTAGGTTCTTCGATCGCTCCCAATGTGGAACTTGCTGTTTACAATGCAGCTGTTTGCTGATGTACTTGATTAGTTTCTCCTATATGGGGCATAAACATATAACAAAAATCTATATTAATATTATAATCTTAGTCACTGTAGTGCCAATGAGACAGTGGACACAGAATCATGTCTCACGTCTTCCGCCACAAAAAGTCCCCGGGACGAGGAAGGCAGTTGTTCTAGTAAAGATAAAACTAAAGCTGATGACAGAACTGACTGGAGTGTCAAACCTGAGGCCTGTGGGCCAAATCCGGCCCACAAGGTCACATTTATGTGGCCCGAGAGAGTTCGAAAGATGTTTAGGTGTTGTGATGGTTTGAGTAGTTAAAGCAACATAATTTAATAACATAAAACAATATAATTTGTTATAATAATGTTATTTAATATAAGTTAGATTTGCTAAAACACCAGGTCACATATAATTTAGCAGCAAAAGAATGAGGAGTAAATGTTAGAAGCATCAACTGTGTGTTGTTTATAAATGAGTATGAAGTATGTTACATCATTTTAGTTATAAATTTCTCCCCAAAATTAGGGCAATATATTTCATAAATTGAAGTTATTTTACATTTAATTGAATTTGGTGATCTAATAGTAACACTTGCCTACAGCTATGTGGACGTACTGTTGCGCATGTACTGTATTCATTTGTTATACTTCGATTTGTATTTTATAGTTTGACAATTCTGATGCACAAGAGCAAAACGGTGTCACCACAAAACAAGGAGCTTGCATGTACCAATATCCACATGGGTTTCCTCCATCAGTCCAAAGACATGCCAACAGGCTAACAGAAAATTCTAAATTGTTCCCGATATACATTGATACCTAGCCAGTTCACTGTAGCGTCGGTTCCCAAGCCCGAATGAACAGGGAGGGTTGTGCAAACTCAAAAACACGGACCACGAACTAATGTGGCGACCCCCTGAGAGCAACCCGAAAAACGAGGAAAAAGACGGATGCACGGTTGAGAAACAAACTAATAAAAACTGTAGTTTGGTGGGGGACTACAATGCATACCAATATTCTAACCCCAAAAGAAAAGTAAAGCAAGAACCAAAGCACACTGTTATCATCGTAGTAACCACGTTACAATTGGCCGTATAAGAGCCACCACAATGCTGGCGTGGTAAGAAAATGAGTTCAACACCCCTGCTTTACACCCACACTATCCACTGCATTGAGCCAGACCTTTAAAGGTTAAAAAAGGTGGATAACTTCATGTTTTATAGAAAATGTATAGGTTACAAACACGGTGCAGGTACCTGGTTGGCCACAAGCCGAGTTCTAGAAATAGCACCAGTGACCACAGAGTTGTCTACAACAACTACTGGAGGTAAAGCTTAGTAAGCCTGCTCTGTCAAAGGTAATGAACACTTTCTTTATTAGAAGAATGATCTGTAGCGAGACATTTTACAGCGCTTTGCCGACAAGCTTTATGGAGATGGAAATGTTATTTTCTTTAAAGTACCAATACCTGGTTTACTAACCACAGGATTACTGTGAGGCTTTAAAAGTGCAACTGGTTGATCGCCTTCATGCCACATTGCATTGATGCTGTAATTCATGCACAAGGAGCCCTGACCAGGTACTGAGTGCATTTACTCTACATGCTTTTCAAAAGGCCAATAATTCTGAATTTCAAAGCTTTTTTTCACTTGGGCTTATATATTCTAATTTTCCGAGATAATCACTTTTGGGTTATCAATCAATCAATCAATCAATCAATCCATCCATCTATCTACCTTATAGCAGAGTTTCTATCTATCTATCTCTACCTATCTATCTCTACCTATCTACCTATCTACCTATCTATCTATCTACCTACCTACCTACCTACCTACCTACCCATCCATCCATCCATCCATCCATCCATCTATCTATCTATCTATCTATCTACCTATCTACCTCTATCTATCTAGCTATCTAGCTATCTAGCTATCTATCTATCTATCTATCTAGCTATCTATCCTATAGCAGAGTTTTCCGTCCGGATGCCCTTCCTGACAGTTAGTGGTGGGAACTCGTGAGATTACTGGACAATTTCACATTTCCGATCAACCTAGTGCATGTTTTTGGATTGTGGGAGGAAACCGGAGTACCCGGAGGAAACCCACGCTGACATGGGGAGAACATGCAAACTCCGCACAGAAAGTCTCCAGCCCGACCCGGGGACTTCTTGCTGTGAGGCGACAGTGCTAACCACTCAGCCGCCATGCCGCCCAGGGTTTTCATTATATAACCATAATTATATATAATAATGGCTGTAAACCATGATCATCAACATTAACAAAAATAAACACTTGATAAAAAATCCGTGTTTGGAATGTAATAAACTTGTTTTATTTTCTTGTATTGCATTACTGAAATAAATGTTTTGTATTTGTATTCTAATTTATTGAGATGCACCTGCATCTTACATATTTTTGTAAACACATGGTGGTGTTCATGGTGCCCCCTGAGTAGTTGCATAATTCACTAATGTCTTAGCTGGACACTGCTTATTTAGGTCAAAACTATACTCATAAATTGAACAAACAAATAAAAAACACTATTAGTATGAACTAAATGTTTCGAGTTTCAGAATGATTAATTACCCAAACACATTGAACATGGACATTGGATCGTAGAGCACAATCTTCTTATTAAGTCTTAAATAAGTCACAACGATAACAAAATGACAAGCAACACATGCAAAACATCTACTAAAACCACATTAGAATGTGCAAATGTATCCAAATTGGAACTGTTAACTTAGTTTCTACTCTGCGTGCAGCCAAGAAAACAAAACGACCCCGAGTTGAGGAAATCCCCGTCTATGACATCAGCTGCTACTGCTATCGCTACCAGTGCGTGTGCAAGTGCACGAACTAGAAGTTTATCTATATTTCAATGATGATTTAGTCTGAGGATTAGATTTAATTAGGTCAAACGTCTTCCTACCCCTTGATGAGTCAGCGAGCTTAAAGTTAATGGGAAGTAAGATGAGTTGTTAGAAAGAATAGGAAAGCCTTCTCGTTACAAACATCACAAACGGAACAATGATTATAGGAAACAGTGTTTTCAACTCTGAGAAGAATGGCCTTGTTTACATCTCCAGTCTCTCTGCTGAGTGGTGCTTAGTAGTGTCGGCTATTTAAACAATCCTAGCGCTGAAGTTTGAAAATGAATCTATGTAGTAATGAAGGTCGATGGCTAAAAGACAGGACTAACATTAGCTAAAAAACTGTAATGACTTAATCAGAAGTTTTCCTTCCCTGTGATCACTGTGAGAGTTTATATGAACTACATACAAGTAAACAGCATCTCAAACTGGCAGATTTGGCAAGTCATCAACTCAGTAGAACCTTAATATGATGTTTTGGTGCTTTAGCACTATGCTTGAACCTTACCAACAAACCAGTATCGGTATCAATACTTTGCTGTACTCATACTCGTACAAATGACCACTTAAAAACGTCATATCAAGACGAAAAGACTCACGGTTGGATATTATCTGCAAATCAGGACTTAATTATGAGACAGAGAACAAAATGACTAGAACTCAAATAAACAAAAAATGTTAAACAAACAAGAATATGTTTTGTATTTTAAATGACGTTAGGTAGCCACTTTTTGCTTTGATAATTGTACTTGGCTTTGCTATTGGCATTCTCTTGATCAGGTTCATGAGGAGCCCCCTGGAATGTTTTTTTCCAACAGCCCTAAAGTTTCCTTAAACCTTTTCCAAATCATCTGAATCATGTTTAGGTCAGGTGATTGTGAAAGCCAGATCATCAGGTGCAGATGATGGTCAAATCGCTCTTACATAACCTGGTGGTGTGTAGAAGGTATAAATCTTTTTACTGGTAACGTATGACTAAATAATGATTCTCTACTGGCTTTGTCCACACATCCCTATCATAATGGAATCTGTTGATAATATCAGAATGCTGCGGTGTTTTAAAGACCAAAGTGGTAAAGTAGCATTACATTTTAATCAGGTCAGGATCAGTAGGAGTCGCCGCCAATATGAATACTTATTAGGATGCCTTTGGATGAGCTGCCCACACAACAGGGTGTTAATTTGCACTGGACACAGACACGGACTGCTTCTGTATTCAGTCACTATCTCCCCCTCAGCTGTCTTCTCCATTACACATCACAAGGGGCACAGGGTACTCACAGACACCTGCTTAACTTAAAAGCCCGACAATAGACTCGCTAAACTTCTCCGGTTCTTCAGAATGCACCCGACCGTGAATGCTAAAACATCCTTTAACACCTACAAAGAGCAACTTGCATTCTTATTCGTTGGGAGCTGATTTGATCAGAAGTGCGCTACTGCTTAGTGTCAACTCTTTGCATGACTACAAGCCTATGATAAACAGATTTTACAGCCAAGTAAAAAGAACACAAATACACAGCTATTTAATCCACTCAGTTAAAAAAGACGACACTGCATGGAAGAACCTGCACAGTTGTGGTAAGTAATGAGTGTAATTGTAGACAGCACTAGCTCATGTTACATGTCAGACTGAGTTAGCCATGTGCAGTGACCCATTCTAATTGTTTACAATAATACCCGGATAGGATCATGGAAACTTCTGTTTGGAACTGCAACTGAAAATGTAAGCACTATCTTTAATTAAAGTTTAATTAATGTAAAAAAAACAATGATGATGCACATATCACTCTGGCGTTGTATGCTAGCAGAGATACAATTTTGCCCCTTATAAGCCAGCTAGTCATCCACACAGACATACTTGGGGGTAAGAGGAATGACTAAAGCCTTGCTATACAAAAGTATAGCCCCCAATTGAAATACCAGGGCTATGTTATTATGGCATGTTTAGACAATCCTAAAACAATAAACAGGTATGTGAATAAATGGGTAGCACAGTCATCTGAACATAAGATCCTGGGTTCAATCCCCAGCAGGGGCAGGTTGGTATCATTACTATGTTTGTTATGTTCAGATGTTTGTATTAAATTACGAACTAAAGTCTAATCAGCATGAAGTCTGATGTGATGAAATGCTTGAAAATATAACACAAGTTAAAAGTTGAGACACCTGATCTTGTTTCTGTTCTATACTGGACCAAGATTTGAATAATTTGCCATGAAATGTATCTTTTTAGGTACTTTCTTGGTCAGAGTGATGGTAAAGCAATCAACATATGTTCAGCACCTCTGGAAACTCCATAGAATGGCAACACCAAGTACAATCCACAAAGGTGTCAAAACGTATTGCTCACAGCCTTAGAATTTAAAATTGATATTCTTGTTGACCACTGTGCTTTTTACACACAGTGCAGTGAAACACTAGGTAGTCAACATACTTTAGGGGCAACACACACTAGAGCACACATGTCTTGCACGGTGTGCAGCCCTAGACACAGTGCCGGTGTTCTGTGCCTCGCAACCCTCGGATCAAAAGCCCAGTCCTCTATCCACCAGGCCACCATCTAAAATCTAAAATATTATTCTGGTTTGTTGAACACTTTCTTTGTTTATTACATAATACAATATCAGATAGATAGATAGATAGATAGATAGATAGGTACTTTATTAATCCCGAAGGAAATTGAGGCCTCAGTAGCAAGTTACATAAGTAATAGTACACACAGTACAGAGATTTACATTTACGCATATATAAAAAATAAAAAATAAAGATAAAAAATAAATTTAAACTTAAAATGTGCAGATTTATGCATATAAAGTGCGGATATGCTGTTATTGCCTGTAAATGTGAGCACATGTGCACAGAAATAATGTACAATATAAACTACTACAAGAGCAAAAACTGATCAGTTTAGGAGAGTATTAATGACATGGATTGTAATATGACGTGTCCTCTGCCTGGTATTGGCAGCTTAACTTGAATTTTGTTTCCATCTCCACTACGGAAAATGATATGTTGAAAGAATAAACAAAAATGCAGCGGTAAAGAGAAAAGCAACAGCTATTAGTAGAGAAAAGTGTTACAAGAACAAGGAAAAAGATAGAAGAGCTGCACAGAAACCACATGGGGATTTCCTGATCTGAACAAACGGTTAGTCTTAAGGCCCGTGCTCTCCACTTGATTGGTCTTCAGCATCTGTGTAAACTTTCCCTTTCACAGTAACTAGGTGACATCACTAGTGTCTCTCACACTTATAATTTCTTTAAAAGTAAACACAACACTACAAGAGCTAGCACATCATATTTTAGATTTTTGCATGTTAAACTGAATGATTTTTAAATTCTCAGACAAATAAGACAACAAAAGACACCCGTCATTTTATTACCTTTTTTACAAGAAATTACTTAATGCGAATATCTCGGGCCCAACCAAATTCACAGATAAATATGCTTAATTACATAGACCTCTCTGATTTATAGGCTAAATATTAATAAACTGAATGATATAATAAATGAAAGCTACAATACACAACACACCCAAACTTAATGGTCGAAAACATTACGAATGCATACAAAGCATAAGTCGTGATAAGCTGCCTTAGACTTCTTAACATCATTAAGATTTTTTCAGATTGCTAGATTGTTTATGAAGAGAAACGATAAAAAGACAAAACAACAGGAGTGTAATACTATACTGATTTGTTGCTCTGCAGGACGGTCAGCGAGACTGTTCTCCCTGTCGGCATTGGTTCACTCCGAGTGCGCCTGTATTTTTACCTGTATTTTATAGTTGTCTATCTGTCATGAATGTAACCAAAGTCTAAATAACATTAAAATCCTAATAAACGACAATAATAAACAAACTGGACAGAGATGATCACATATGTAATTCCGCTCACCTCCTTTAAGCTACATTGAAATTACATTAAAGTACATTCAGTTATTGACTGTGACCACTAAGCTATACAACGGATTGACACAGAACATCTATCTTACCAGTCTGCAAGAAAACTCTTTCTTTCTGTCTAAAAAACAACTAATTATATAAACATTGAGACAATAATGTCACAGACCACCGACCTGTTAAGGTATTTAATGTATTAACCCAGTGTGTCCCACCGTGACCCTATGTAATGGTAAAAGTAGATAATGGACGGATGAATGGATGTATGGTATCTGGTGTTTGTTCTTGTATAACTCTGGCAAGAGAATTTCCTTCGATTAAGTTATATTTAATTTGATCAAACTGCACGACTATGGAATCCAAAAAAGGACAAAATGCACTCAATATGTAAATGCATGCAATTAACAATGACAGAACACTACAACACAGATCGTACACGGCAGTGCACCACCCCATACTGCACCTTATATCTGATCTCATATCTGCCTCCAATGTCAATATTTACAGTAAACTTCATAATACAAAATAATCTTGGGGTCATAAAAAGCAAATAAAATGCAGGTCTGTGATGAACTCTTCTGCTATCAAAATCACTGCTGTATGCAACGTGTTGTAAAGATTCATTAAAAGCCTAAAGATGAATAGCATGTTGCATACAAGATATCAAAGGTCTCTACAGTACATTAAAACACAAGTATCTTAAGTTCCTGTTTTAGATGAACCGATGCTGTTCTATTTATAACACCGATATACATACTCAGCTAAGACATTTGATCAGATAAACATGTTTCATGGTGATAGGTGGCACTAGGTAAACACACAGACCATGTCTCGCCCTAAGTTAAAAACAATAAAACCCCTACAAATCCATTCACAAGGGTACTAAATGATATGAAAAATTGCTTAAAATAAACCACACATTGTGTTCCAACTTACGCATTTACCAACGTTCATTACTTCAGCATTTCAGTAAATACTATGTACCACAGCATAAATGTGGCATGATAAACCAAATTATTATCAACATATGCTATAAATACAGGATTTTAAAAAGTTACCCCCCATTCTAGGAACCAGCGGGGTAAAAATCATTAAATAACACCCCCAGATTAGAATATTCTGTGGTCTTAATATCACACTTAATGTTAGAAATCATACTTTCTAGAATGTTATCTGCAGACTGGTGATAGCTCAGTAGTAAAGGTACTGAGCTAGTAATCAAAAGGTTGTCAGTTTAAGCTTTACCACTGCCAAGTTGGCAATGCTGGATCCACAAACCAACATTCATGGTTATAGTCCAACATATGATTTCCAAAAGATGTATGGTTGACATTTTTAAGTCCCATCTTGAGAAAGCACACACCTGCTTCGAAGAGTTTAGACACATTGCATGGGACACAACAACAACATTTTATTTAACAAGCGCCTTTCAGGACACCCAAGGTCACTTTACAATAAGGATATACAGTAAAAAGTTAAATTTAAAATTATAATTATAATTAAAAATAATAATAAAATACATAATGAATACAGGAAATCTATATAAAACATAGAATGTAATTAAGATAAGATAGATAAAAGTCACAAGATAGACACAAATGCCACAATCCTGACCACATCAGGAATAAATACCCTATTCAACCATTATATGAACTTAATCAGAAATAAATTGCTTTCTTGTCTTAAACGATTGTCTTTCATTCCATTCAGTCAAATACTTTACGACTTTTTCTCTTTAAAATCATTTATCATGAGTTCACAAGGTTCTAGCATGTTAAAATACATTCAAACCAACTCCAACGACATGTCTACAAATCACTAGCGTTGGGCGTACACTCTATCCTTCTTCATAATTTGTTTCAAGTGTTCAATTTTTTTGTTTCTTTATATGAGTGATGTATATCAGACGAGCCCAACCTTATTTCTGAACATCAGCTCCAACACACACCTGGATGTAATAATCAGACTCGGCTGAAAGCTTTGATTATAGGATTAGTTGTGTTTGATTCATGCTGAATCGAAACAAGCCAGGATTTCCAAGAATTAGGTTTGGCCCTGGCAACTTACTCACAGAAAATACAACTTTAATATTAGACTTAGAAGAGTTTTAAAGGGTCTGCGTTTCTTCATTCGTAATGCCCCTGGTACAAACAAGCTCAAAAGGTTCTTAAAAGTCCAACCTTTTCCCTATTTTATCCATTTCTTCCCCCGGCTGTCTTATTAGGCCTATTAGTTGATCAGTCATTTTCTGCATGTAACAGCTTGTTGAGAAATGTGTGGGGGAGCCAAATGGCTAAAACTCACAGGAACAGTACAAACACATCAGAGGCCATCTGTGATCTTTCCACTGCCTCACAAAGTACACAGCTGACCAGAGATTTATGTCAAACCGTACAAATGCAATTGCGATTGGAGTATTGAACCCTGTTTCCAAGTAAAGGATGAGAGACAGACCTAAAATATACATATGAGCAAAGACAAAAGAGCAGCAAAATATTGGGTTTCCAAGGCAATGTTGGTTGGCAAATGTTGATTTCATTGTTCAATAAATATTGTAAAATAAACATTTTACAAGGAGCTTAATTTGATCACATGTAGTGATAGGTAGATTTAGTATTAATGCTAAAATACACTTAAATTAAAGAGGAAAATACTGATTTAGAATTTAGAATGCTTTTCTTCACCACTGTGCTTTTTACACAAAGCAGAATTATTCCTGCATTTAACCTACACACAATAGTAAACACACACTAGGGGGCAGCAGTGAGGAGCATGTGCCAGATGCCATGGGCAGCCTTAGCCACAGAGCCCAAGACGCAGTTAAGGGTTACGTCTCTCGCCCATGAGAACTTCAGTAGTGACCAGTTGATTCTGGGAATCAAACCGGCAACCTTCCAAACACAAATCTAGTTCTGGAACCTCCAGGCTCTTACTTCATCTACTAAACTGTTGCTACATCTAAAAAACATGCGTGAGGAAGAATTTCACACATGGGTCTTCGGAATCATAGTGCCTGAATAAATCCACATCAGATGATATGTAATATAAAAAGCTGTGGTATCACAAAAGACGCAGGATCAACCTCACCAATGCTAAGTTGCTACCGTTTGGGCCCTTCAGCAAGACCCTTAATCCTCAATTCTGGACTGTGTACTGTAACTTATGGAAGTCGCTTTGGATAAATGCATCTGCTAAATGCTGAAAATGTAAATGTACAAACCATGTTCACGACTGTGTATTATTTACTGTGTTACATATAAGTAATTTAGCATAATGTTTTATTGTTTTAATCAAACAACAGCCCGATCATGCTGACTTAAAATATAAGAAAGAAATTAATATTTTTGTAAATATCCAGTTTTGTAAATAAAAAATTTGTCAAACTTTACCGGCTATATCTGAAACTATAATAGTAACCAGAAAGGTTCAAAACTTCAACATCACTACCAAGTTGCCGGTGTTAGAATTTAGAACAGTTTTTTCCAAATGTGCCTAAGAATTATTCCTCCGCATTTAACCCAAACCGTCCAGTGAAAAACACAATTCCACGCACTAGTGAAGACACACTAGAGGGCAGCAGAGAGCACACGTGCCCGGTTTGGTGGGCTGTGGGCAGCCCTAGCCACAACACCCACGGTTTCCAGAGAACAGTCAGGGGTTTCAGTCGTGACTCTCGGAGTTGAACAGGCAACCATCTGATCACAAGTTTAAGGACCACTGAGCATGGTTCCTAATACTAAATAGCTCAATCAGCATTAAGTCAAATGTCATAGTCTTTTTAGAGAAATGTGTCTGGTAGATATTAAAAATGTTATAATCTAGATTAAATTAAATACATTCATTTGTTTCTTTGATATCGTAAATGGTAGGGCTGTCCGCAAATAATCGATTATTCGTTGGTCGACCGAAAAAATTACTAGTCGGCCAAATTCCATTGGTC
>JAOTRQ010071353.1:0-12384 GCA_028565875.1 Hoplisoma paleatum
TTCTCTGCTTTGCACCCCGAATCACACACACCTGACTCAGATGATGGTAATAATCACCCCCGCTATATATCGGCTGTATATAGCTATTTAGCTATAGCTATTTACATAGCTGCTCTTTTATCTTTGACTTCAGCTATACAGTTTAGACTTAAACAAAAGTCAGTCAGACTAAACTCTGTCGCTGAAATCGACTGTGGTTAAAGTCTAAGTTGTTATTTTGCAGAAATGTTGCATTCAACATATAAATAGCTATGTAAAGCTATCCAATTGACCCTCAGCCAGCACCTTCTAGGAAAGATGGGAGTCTAGCGAGAGTCATCCAAGAATTTCTAGGGCATGACCTGACCAGCCACTTGATTGGAGTGGGCCACTCCAACCTCCCGTCTATGTAAAGTCGGGGCCAAAGAGCTGTGTTGGGAGCATGGCAGCCGCAGCCACCAGTTCCCTCAAGCACCAGGATCCCTCCCTCCACTGGCACAGGTCGCACCCCACAGCAAACAGGGCGCCTCATTTGTTCGCCTCTTACGAACAGCCAGGGTGGGCTGAGGACCTATTCTATCCCGGGTTCCTAAATTCGTCTGTCTGGCCACCTGTCTTGCTGAAATCTATGCTATCTGGCAGTAGTCTAAACTGTCTCATTGAAGTCGAAACAATGATAAAATTAAGCCAAAGTCTAAACTGTGTGGCTGAAGTTGAATGTCTGGCCTTTTATCTTTGACTTCAGCTATACAGTTTAAACTTAAACAAAAGTCAGTCAGACTAAACTGTGTCGCTGAAATCGACTGTGGTTAAAGTCTAAGCTGTTATTTTGCTGAAATGTTGCATTCAACATATAAATAGCAATATGTATTTGTAAATACCGTTTTGTTTTGATGGGCAAACGGTATCTGATTTATGCCAATTTAGGTCTGAAATGGCAATTAATTTGTGTTAAGGCTAGGAAACTTTAACGTACATACCAATAAACTGTGATGTGCTGGAAAAATTTGAATTCACATTAGAATGGTTATTTGTATATATTGGCAAAGTTCTAAACTATATGTCTGAATTCGTCAGCTATATAGTTAGCGATGAATTTGTATGTAGGCCAGAAAACGTTTTTGATGTTGTAGAGCTTGACAAACTTCGATCTGCATGAAACTTTGAGTTCAGTAGTGAAAATCAAAGCAGTGACATCTTCAAATGGTGTTTGGAGATTGTAGAGACAATTAAAAGCCAATCTGAATCAAACTCAGCAGTGAACATTAGACTGGACATACAAAAACCTCAGTCGAGTTTGGTGCAAAAATGGGCAAAGAATTCCAGAGTTGTTGCCATCTCATTCATAAGAACCTTAACCTTTAATTGATCATTATTACCTACAATATCTTCTGATTACAACAGTACCAGTTTTAATGTAGTTGCTCAAAATTCTTAGGACTAGTTTGAAAAGTGCAATTTTTTAAAATGAAAAAAGCGATGCATTTTTTGCTAATGACATTTAATTACAAAACTGCTACAGCAGTGTATAAAATGGAACAAGTATCACGCGACAAAATGACACGCACAATGAGATATACTCAATTTTCTGGAATAGTGCCCTTGAGGCCGATCAGGCTGATTTTGAGCGTCTAAGTAGCGGGACACCCAAACTTTCCAACTGCTTTCCTTGTTGCTCAGTCCAACTGAACCCATGTAACTTACTATACACTATTTGCATTCCTATGTGATGCCAGTAAGTAAACTCAGAATATTGCTATTATCCAGATATGAGATTTTTACATAGCGTTAAACATACACAGTTTACTTCTCAGTAGTTCACATGGAATCATGTAAAATGCAGTTTAAGTAAAGAGCGTACTAAAATTTTGCACACAGCCGCATTGATGTATTTACCTGACAAGCATTTTCCGGACCCTCTGCGTTTCAGGAAACAGGTCCCATACCTTGCTGTTCATCTTCTCATTTATGATAAATGAATGGCATGTGCGCCAGTCCCCCATCTTCATGGCCTTGCTGGCAGCCACTACATGCTCCCTCATGCTCTCGGGGGGGCCTGAACCAAAAAAAAGGTTTAGTTAACACATGTGAAAGACATACAAGCAGTGTGTTGTATGGGCACACACCGAGCAGTGGCTGTCTCTCGCCAACACGCAGCTGGTGGTGAAACTGCTTGCTGATCATGCGGCGGCGGGCGTCGAACTCGTGGGCTGCCATGTAGGGAATCTCCAGCAGCATGGCAGACACCAAGTACACACACTCTAGCAACTCCAAGTTAATGTGCATATGGAACGGTACCTAGGTAGTGGAAGGATAAAAGCACTTTTTAAATATGCGATGATTAAAGGCCGCAATGGCTTGGTGATAGGAAGGTTGCCGGTTCATGGAAACAGTGGGAAAACATGGGAAAAGTGCCCTTGAGGAAAGCACCAAACCCCTAACTGCTACCTGTGTGCTGTGGCAAGGAGCTGCCCACAGCACCAGGCATGTGTGCTCACTGTTACTCCTTGTGTGTGTTCACTAGTGTGTAAATGTGAGTTGCACTGCTTAGATTGGGTTGCATGAGGAATAAATCTTCTGTGTGTCAAAGTACAGTTGTGACAATGGTCTTTCTAAATTCAAAAAAGGAGCATCATTAAGATCTTTTAATTTAGTGGGAGCCATTGGGTATAGCTCCCTCACTCGATCCACATTTTAACAGACCCGGCTTACTGATCCTGTCAGGTTGCAATTTGTATTACACATGTTTTAGGAGCACACTGATACCTGCCGTCTCTTCTCGATTTTTTCTTGCTCGGCATTCCTCTCCTGCATGTTCCTCATGAGCAGGCCCTGACCAAGCAGCTCCTTGGCCCTGCCACTCGACTGGATGTCCAGCAGGGCATTGTGGGCATCTTTGATCATGCCCTGACGGAATGCACAGATGCCCAGCTGTACCATGGTTCGGTTGTACAGTATCTAAAGAAACAGAAGTAGAAGCAAAATAATGAAAAGGTAGAAAAACGGTTTATGTACACAATACAATGATTTACATTTTAAAATTCTTTCTGAATGACTATATTCTTTATATAACATTACTCTGTAGAGGTGCAAATCTCTGCAATTCTGGCAATATGATTCCGGCTTATGGAGTCATGACTCGATTCAGAATTAATGGACTCGTTGCAGCGAATAGTCATACTTCCATGTTATACAGTACTGCCAGTATTTCCATTCTTCATGTAAGAAAGCAGTGGCAATCTCGAACACTCTTCTTATTCAGCGAGTCATTATTGTCCAGTAAAAAACTTAATACATGATAGATACATTTTTTGTGTTTATGCTCGCTTATTCAGTTGAGAAAGGCATCGTTTCCCAGGTGTTCAGTTTTGTTAACATTTATGAGTTTTGTTTGCATTTAATGTTTAAAATGTGTTCAATGAGTTACATGCTACATTTATATAAATTGTATTGTTATTTACTGTTGTATTGCTATTCAATGTTGCGATTGTATTTGTTGTAAGTGTATATGTATTGTCTTTCAAATAAATACTCTGGAATGTGTGGTTGTGAACATTAACAAAACAACAAACAAGCTGCTTTTATTTATCATGACACATATACAGATGTACAGTACAACGAAACGTTTCTCTTCGCAAATCCCAACTGGTTTGGAAGTTTTGGGATCAGAGTGCAGGGTCAGCCAACATGCGGTGCCCCTGGAGCAGACAGGGATAAGGGTCTTGCTCAAGATCCCAACAGTGGGCTAACCAATTTACTTTAATGCCCAGTGAAAGCAGAAATAATCAACCAACTAAAATATATTCACATTTTGTGCTACTATTTTGTTTGAGGGAAATAATAATAATAAAAAAAACAATGCCACTGAAAATACAACAAGCATTTAAACAAAAACGAAGCGTGCAGGTCTATTTACTCCACCATGTATTCATTAAATGGCAGGTTTAACAGGACAAAACTGTGCCTGAATAATAATAAAATACCTAAGATTTAAAAAAAATTATATCGTTTTAGATTTTGATTGCCTTTAGCCATAACACTGTTATTCACAACAATGGAAAATTTCATTTAGCATTTAACAAAATCCTCACTAACTAATGCTTGCTTACCAAAAGTTCAAGCAGTAAATAACACATACCAACTGGAAGTTGACCATATTGTTGTACAGATACAATGAAGCAACAGGCGTATTATTCAGATGGTCTATAAGCAATGTTTAAAATTGATTTTGGGGTATTTTAAATTGATTCAGAAACAAGAACTACAATCCTTTAAAGATTTTTTTTAAAACACCTAATAGCATGTTTTCAATTTCATATAACAGAATATAAGCCTCTCTATATAAATACAAATAAATCTTAATGGTAAGAGTTAAAAATTGTTGCTATTTGGGTGTAATTTTACTAATAATCTCTGAACTAACAATAAGTCAAAGCCAGGATAATCATGTTGTTCTGTACCTGTACAGGTGGGTCGGCGTGCTGGATGTTGTCCTGCAGATGACTCATGAGCATGAGGTCACGGGCCTGATACCAGCGGCTGTGCAGAGCATGATGGTAAATGTGACAGAGTATGGCGCAGGTTCGGATGCGGTCTGTGCGGTCCTTGGCATAGATAAACTTGCACAGGCGGTCCATGAGCAGAGCACTGTCCTCTCCCTCACTCTCCTCCTGGTCCTGCTCAGACTGTGAATTAAAGTGGCATTATAAGCAAAGATTCCAAAATTCACCTAAGTAGCAAATATCTTCATGAAAATGTTTTGAATTTAAGTAAAATTAAGGAAAACTGCATCAGAACATACTTTACTCTGTTCTTGAAGGCCAAGGCTGCGACGATGAGCCTTGTAGTCGAACTTGTAGTAGGTGTGCATTATGCGCCGCAGATAGACACGACAGATCTCCTCAGTGGTGCCCTTGGTCTCTAAATACTGCAACAGTCTGTCAACAATGTTGCAGACACGGCCCTCATCCTTTAGGTTATCCACATACTCTGAAAGAGAAACAGAACAATCAGGGTTAAAAAAAATAAATTACTATGATTGTGGCAATCAAAATCTAAAACGATATAATTTTTTAAAAACATCTTAGGTATTTAAAACAGTCTAACTATTTATCTAAGCCATATTCACAGTTGGTTGTAGCATATATATGTGTGTATATTCCTTAACTGTATAAAGCCCAAACCATTAAATTATTGACAGAAAATTCAAATTCTTTGAAATAGTGCCTTTAAAAAACTATTAGGAGGCCTCCAGAAAACATGTATCAGATATGATACGTTTGGTGTTGAAGGGTTAAAGATCTGGAGGTAATAAAAAAACTGGACTTGGGTGTAAATGTGCATTTCGCTGGATGGATTTAATTAAACGTGCAATAAAAATTCCTCAATGAGTAAAAGCACCATGGCGAAGAGTATAAATTCTAATCTTACCAAAGATCAATGGAATCGGGTGAAATTGACAAAGTTCGTGAAAAGGCTTAAAAATGCATGCACCCTGTTGGATGGAAGCTTGATTAACTTTGTTAAGACCATAAGAAGAGTTCGAACTTGTCTGAGGAAAATGAGTCAAAAAAGCACAAATTATAAACAATCCAAAAACCATATAAATATTTCTAAACTACAGAAAGTCTAGAAGGGAACTGGCAAATAAAATGAACTTTTTTCCAGATTACAAATGTATATAAACATAAGCCCATACATCACTTGTGCCAGATACACAAAAGAATATGTCATGAAGCATTCTTGGATTATCCCAGAATGTATGTTTGCGTAAAGGTTCATGAATCTGTAAGCACCCCAACCCCTTAAAACACCTACCAACTTTCATAAAGTTCCAATTTACTTTGTCCAAACCCTATTCATTTAGACTAACTCGATTGCTCGCCATAACATATTAGTTTGTATGTGTTTTTTTCTTAGTACTGGTTTCAACCCAAGATTTACTCTCCAATATTCATACACAAAATAAACAAGTCAACCGAACAGATGGTCAAACTCTTGATTCATAATCACAACAAACAAAAGACATGTCTGTTTTAACCCACTGCAGTAGTGAAGGGTACTTAAGTCAATTCCTTCTAAAAAGCAGTTCAAAAGCACAGCATTTTTTCACAGATTCTTTTTTCCCATGCAGCGAGAGGCACTACTTATATTAATATCAATGAAGAACAATCGTGTCTAATTTCCTACCTTGCCTAAAGTGTAAGTCTAATTAAAAAAAACAGAGGGTTGTTTTTCAAAAGCTGAAATTGAACAGAGTATCAACAAATTTTCTATGATCATTTGTATTGTATATTGAATAACATGTCTAAAATGAGCTTTGTAGTAAAATTGTAATGTAGATTGATGGTCTAGTTAGATTTAGTTACAAGGTAGTCACTTACCTTGAAGCACGTTAGGGCATGGCTATGTGGGAAATCACCAGCCCTTAGTGATGCATTATTGAAATATGGTGCTCCGATTATCTCATAAATTAACTCGGTCATTAAATAGTGATCATTAAATATAATTATATGTTAGTAGGTTCTTAAATGATTTTGGTAGTTGTTAATCAATGTTTTTTATGACAAATGTGTTTATGTTGGTTGACCAAATAAAATGACATTGCTAAACATGATGGATGTCGGGTTTGTTACATGCTTGTCTTTCATAGCGGTGTGTAATTTTAATGATTGTTCTTAACGAAACTAAAATGTATGTTAACTAAAAAAAAACTATACAATTGGTTATGAGCACAAATCGACAGCGATCTGTTGTAAACTATCATGGAGAACAGTGCACATGATCTACATGAAGTGACTATACAAGAATAAGTTACTCAGTCGTGTGTGATGAAACTGAAGACAATAATAGCTGTATAGCTGTGCTGCACAACCAACCAGCAGTCACAACAGTTTACCAGCTGTAAAATGTCACTCAATTTCTTGGTGCAGTAAACTGTCTCATTTAAAAAAAAACATACGCCCGTATGGTACAGAGATGGCCACAATGCCATACAGTGTAACAGACAAACTATGATTGCATCATGGAATTTAGAAAGATCTTATCTGTACAGGTATAAGCCTGTGTTTATCTGCTTTAAGACATTAGAACAAGAGAAAATCAGATTTAACACAATTTCTCATTTTTCTCATCGAGCAATACCACAGCTGAAAAATAATAACAGATTGCTTACTTATACTGATGTAAAAAAGAATGTGTGAAAAACACCTCCTAAAAAGATTGCATTAAAATATTTAATATAAAGTGCTATTTAGGAGACTTAAATGAAATAGATTGTTTCCGAACAACCCATCAATATGCTGCAGTGTATGAAAATCACCTAAATAGGTCTTCTGCTTACCTTGCGAGTGGGGATCTGTGTTTTGCATGATCTTGGTAAATTCCTCATCCATGCGCTCCACCAAGGTCAAGATGCAGCCACGAACACGGAAAGGCTGCAACACACAACATAAGAAACCAATCAGATCTCTTTCTATCACCAGTAAGATTAAACATATTGTCGGTATAGTCTCAATTGAATAAACATAACCCTTCTTAAATTCTTTTTAAAAAGCAATCATATTCCAAGTCAATTTGACTGGGGCATATTTAATTATCCAAAAATGTCTGAAACCCAGAAGTTAAATGTGTTTTTATCTTCATATGAACATCATTACTAACTATTTCAACTAAAATTTTGTACAAATTAGTATTTTTTAGCTCTATCAAATTACGTTTCAGTAAAAAAACTTCATGGTACAGAATTTTCTTGAGACTTTGAAACCTCAGGACGAGTCAATTTAATTTACCTTGAAATGGAACAGGAGGTTTTGCAGCATTTTTGAACGCTTTTAACACGTGACTACTTTTTTAAAGAAATGAGCTTCTGATTGCTAGTCCAGGTTACCCAACAGGCAATGGTGATGAAGGTAAAATATTGATACTCCACTTTGTTAATAATGTGTTTATACCTGATCAGAGATGGCAAGGTTCTCGCTGTCTTCCACAATGTTCTCACCAATAAAAATGTTGTTGTTGGCAAACAGGATGTCCAGTAACTCAACGATACAGTCCAGACACTTCTTCCACATTTCCGGCTAATTAAATATAACATAATTCATTCATTAGTACATATTTTTAATTACTGACATGTTTAAGAACGTATGTTTGCCACTAAGGTACCATAAATATGTCTGTATATAACTACTCCCATTAGTAAAAAAAAATTATGTTTAAAATTACAGATAAAAAAAAAATCCATTATGAAGTTAAATCAGTGTGACCAGAACATGAAATCACTATTCTTGAAAAAAATGTCTATGAATTTGAAGTTATATAAAATTGAAGTTATATAATTGCGGTTCAAGTAATAAAATTCACTTTCAGGCTATAAAACTCATTTAATTAATCAAGCAATGTATGCATTTCAGTAATAGAACACATTTACAAATTCCTTCAATTATAATGCAGGTGCACTCACATAGTGTACGGTAACACAGAGGAAGTCATTCTGTGGGTGACATTAAGTTTTACCAATTAAGAGCTTTAGGATGCAAGTGATGCTTTCAGGTATAATAAATAACTATCACAATTAATTATTCACAGAGTATTTCTCGTTTTCTGCCGTTATGTAGCTTTAAAGATTTTGCCAAATTTCAGAAATTAAAAAAAAAAATCCATGGTCGGATGGACCAGATTTTATACACCTTTAAAAAAATAATCTGCTTTTCAGCAACACCAACATTTCACAGTAACATCAGCCAACCAGGAATTAAAATGGGATTAATCCAGTCAATTGCCTCATTTAAAATGAATAAAAGATTCAATTTTGACACTTCTTCCCAGTGGTTGTTACATACAAGATCCTTATGTCAAAATATCCTGGTGTTTTTCCCCCACTGTGGCAGCAATGTGCTTCTGTAAAGATCAAGCACTTGTCTGCTCTTCCTGAATATCCCAGTTGTTGCCCTAAATATTACTAGCCAAGTTTTATAACCTGAATATTATAACCAGAATTTCATCCCCTGAAATTTTACAACCCAGAATTTGAACTACAAACCTTATTTTTGAAACCTGAGTATCACCACCTTTTACATACATTTTTGAAGAATAATGATTTCAAGTTCACATGACACTGATTTTACTCCAAAATTCACAAAATTGACTTGAAATGAATCGACTTTCATTTGAAACAGCAGAGGGCACTGCTATTTTACACCCAAGCCAAATTCTGAAAGGAAATAATTTTATTATTATATAAAAACATGTGAATAATTTGGCTCACATTGGGCAATAGAACATAAGCGCAACCATGGCCTGATGGTTAGCAAAATGGGCTTGTGATGAGCAGGTTTCAGCATTGATTCTGAAAGTTGTAAGTTCACGAGCAACTAAGTTCCCTTGAGCAAGGCACTAGGGATGCTCATCAGAACAGGTATGCGTGCTCACTGCTGCCCCTACTCTCTGTTCAATAGTGTGTGTAAATGTGTTTCACTGCACAGATGGAGATCATTCATATACAGTGTTGAGTATTATAAATTCTAAATAATTTTGAATAAAAAATATTTTGTAAGCAGAATTTATAATAAGTAAAATAAAGCATTTTCATATCAATCATAAAAATAAATAAAAAAAATTTTTTTACCTTCATAAAAGCAGCCAGATTGGGATTGTAGTCATATAGTGATGCAATAATGTTAAACTTGATCTTGACTAATATACCCTGTCCCAGGTTGTTCTCATTGGCAATGGCCGCAAGAGCATGGAGGAGCTCGATCTGAGCAGCTCTGAAACACAAACAGGACAGTGTTTGTACATTTTGATCATCTGGTCTTACGCTGGTTTACAGCATGCTTGTCTATAACATTCTGGCTCTAATTAAACAGCTTTATAAACCGAAATACAGTGCACAAAGGTCAATGGCTACTACCATTCCATTATACAAATGCCTGACTAAAAAGATAAGTGTTTAGCTACATGCACAGGCATAAAGCGTTCCGTAATGCTCGATAAATTATTGTTAAAATCTTCAAATGAATCCAATATTTCACAGGAAGCCAGTGTAAGAACATAAAAATAGGAGTTATGTCTGTTTGACCTGCACAGTAACATCGCTGCAGCATTAGGAATCGTCTGCAAATTATAACGAGCAGACACAGAGGTGAAACAAAATATTGCAGAAGTCAAGAAGAGTTGAAACAAACACGTGTATGAAAATCTTAGTTCTCCTATTGAAACCACGGATCTTAATTTAATGATATTTTTCTAGTGGAAGAAACAGGAGCTTGACAGCTGTTTAACATAATAAAATGCTCAATAAGCTTAAGATTTTGTGTAATCATTTGCATAGACTTTTTCGGCGCAGTAATAATTCGGTCTTATTGTCATTTAGCTGTATGTAGTTGTTTGATGCCCATTCTCTGATCGCTTGATGACAATCTAAAAGCCTCCACAAGCAATGAGCCTCACTAGATCCAAATGAGAAATAGAGCTGAATATCATTTGCAAATAAATTATCGTCAATATTAAATCGTTTGATAATCTGCCCCAAAGGTAACAAATACAGAAAAACCAATAATGGCCCTAAAACTGAACCCGGTGGAACGCCGCAAGATAATGGAGTAAACTAATATAAAATTTGCAATGGTCCCTGAGAAGCTTCTCTCTGTGAGATATCTGAACTATAATCTAACTATGAATCTAAAGCTGTTCTGGAAATACTCACCCAGTCATGTAACTAATATTTCTCAGTATTTGATCATCAATAGTGTCAAAAGCTAAGGTCCAGCAACACCAACACTGAGCAACCACCAGAATCCGCAGACATTAATGAATCATTTGAAACCCTCAGCAATGCAGTCTCTTTAGAGTAACATTTACGAAGCCCAGCAATTTTTAGGATAGTAAATAACAACTTTTCTTAATGAGTGTGCAGTTTAATGTTAAAGTTTTATGCGAGTGTGTGTGTGTGTGTGTGTGTGTACAAGTAAGTGTGTTTATTACTGCAAAGAGTTTGTTACAAAATAAAACAAATAGAACAAAACACAAACAAAACATTTTAATCTCTTTTCCTGCTTTTTGAAGCTTCTGTGGTTCATTTCATTGTTTGTATTACATGCACTTTTTGAAGGTGCGGACCCAGTGCACATGAGCAGCCACGCTCACCGTTCACAACGTTATAACTTTTTTAAAAAAAGCTTAAAACGTGCCGACTAATTCGTATTTTGTTCAAAAAGTCAAAGTCAACTTTATTTATACAGCACTTTTTTTTACAACAGACATTGTCTCAAAGCAACTTTACAAAATACAGAACCAACAGAAACTGAACAGATTATGTGACGATTAACAACCTTAAATTATCCGACTGGATATGCCACATTATCCAATAAAGTAGAACGATTACATTCAGAATTGAAAAAACTGGCACACTTTCTAGCAGTTTAATCTTAAAGTTTAGTGCAAGTATGTTTGAGTATGTGTGTGCGTAGGTGTGTGCTCGCGTGTCTTACTGGCGCACAATAAATAGAACAAAATGCGAACAAACACTTTAATCTCTTACTCAGCATTTTGTAGCATCTGTGATTTATTTCTGCATATGTACGCGCATCTTACATGCACCATTTGAATGTGTGCGCAGACCCAGTTCGCAATGAGCTAACTTTTTAAAAAAGCTTAAAAGCGTGACAAGCAATTCATATTTTGTTCAAAAAGTCAAGTCAATTTTATTTATATACCGCTTTTTACAATAAACATAGTCTCAAAGCAGCTACAAAATACAGGACCCACAAATACAGAAACCTCTGAACAGAAACTGAGCTGATCATGTGATGATTAACGAGCACTTTTGCCTTATTTCCAAACAGAAACAGATTGGACCGGAAAGCCAAGATTCTGTTGGATATCAGGCCAGCTGGAACCGGATATCCGGTACCACCCCATTGGCCAGCAGTACAGGAGCACCACAAGGTGTATGTAAGTACAGTATATGTACTGTATTTTCTGGACTATAAGACGCACCTAAAAGTCAAAAACTTTCCCAGAAATCGGACGTGCGCCCTATAATCCGGGGCGCCTTATACGTTTACTGAGTTACAAATTCTATAAAAGTATTGATCTGTGATTAAGGTAAGCGTTCCGCTTCACTGACTGTCGGTCTATTTTTGGCTGATGCAGAAACAAAATACATACAGAACATAAACCAATCAGCGAACAATTCGTAATACGTACAGTACCGGTACTTACGTTTAACTACAGGTATATATCGCGAGTGTTGTATGTGGGGTCAGTTTGCTTTAGTTGCGTGCGTGCATGCGAAGAGAGTAGAATTCTGCCGGGGAGTCGGATTTCGACAACACCGGCAATATACCTGTAGTTAAACGTAAGTACCGGTACTGTACGTATTACGTATTGTTCTCTGATTGGTTT
>JAOTRQ010071381.1:0-12381 GCA_028565875.1 Hoplisoma paleatum
TATACATACATATATATATATAAATTGACCATTGTCTGGAAATGATTTGATTACAATGCTGCTAAAACTTTTCCTCATTTTATTAATAAACTAGTTTGAATGTTTTTACATGAACTAAAGTGCTTTTTTTGGGGTGGCATTGTGAATATTGTGGCAGCACGATCGTTCTGGGGATCTTTCAGTGTGTAAATACACTCCTGTATCGGCGTGGGTTTACTCCGGGTGCTCCAGTTTCCTCTCACAGTCCAAAAGGTGAATTTGAGACTCTAAATTGTCCATGACAATTGTCGGGTTTGTGTTTTGAGGACGCGTTTCCTTTCAGGAATCAAATCAAAAATGTAAAATATGATTTTAATCATTTAAAACCAGCAAAAATGCACCTGAATGTGTTCTGAACTGAGATGGTTTATTCTAACATTGTGTAATATTGTGTGTTTACAGTCCCTAGTGGACATGGCACCGAAGTACATCCTGGAGCAGTTCCTGCAGCAAGAGCTGCTCATCAACATCACAGAACACGAGGTGACAACTCTAGACATTTGCTTTAAACATTGAACTATTATATACTTTATATATCATAAATAGAATGTCTTTACCCTGGGTTTGGTTTGCAGCTGGTCCCTGAGCACATGGTGATGACGAAGGAAGAAGTCACGGAGCTGTTAGCAAGATAGTATCCTTACTCATCAAATGTGATTAACTGGATAATAAATCCTTTAGGCTTTATGTCTTATCGATTAGTCAGGTGACTTAAATGTCCTGTTCGAGGCAGCTATGGCCTGGTGGGTAGAGAAACAGGATCTGTGATCGGGAAAAACCTTTCGGTCACAAGCCCAGTTCTCTTAACCACCAGGCCATGAATGCCCTAGTCATGAAGTTCACTTGGACAAATGTGCCCACACTATTCAGACGATGTACAGTTCTGATACATTTAGTTTCCTTGACCCTTGACAGTAAACTAAAGGAGAGCCAGTTACCCAGGATTCAGGCTGGAGACCCAGTGGCTCGCTACTTTGGTTTGAAAAGAGGCCAGGTGTGTGTGTGCAAAATGGATGTGAGCTAGTACGAAAGAAGGATTCAATCTAAAAATGTAATTTGTTGACGTTCCTCCTGAAGGTGGTGAAGATTATCCGGCCGAGTGAGACCGCGGGACGATACATCACGTACAGACTTGTACAGTAGAGCTGCAGAAGTAAGTGTATAATAATAAAAATAGCTGTTTGGTTATGGAAAGGAAACGATCTGTAGATCTGCTGTCTGATCGGGGTGTGACTCTCCATGCACAAGGCTGGTCGGAATTAGACTGCCTGCATTTCAGGTAGCTGTAAAGACGTAAATGTAAAGATTTTTAAAGGATTTATACTCCTGGATTTAAGTGGCTGATTCTTTTAAGATGAATCGATATTTACTTCAATCAGCAGGGGGCACTGTCAGTGCCCAACACAAAACACGAATCTAGCCTTTTGGGAAACGTTTGTACATAGACAGTTATTGTTTAGATAAATAAAATAAACTAATGTTTTATTTTTTATTATTTTCTAACCAGACAATGTGGGCAGAGCGAATCGTTCCATCTCTACTTACAAGTTACAGGATCGCTGCTGTTTTGTTCTGTTAAGGTTTTTTTTATTTCTTCTTTTGAGGTCGTATGTGGATTTGGTCCTACAAACTACCGCAAGTCACACAGTTGCTTATAAGATCTTTTGATTCAGTTGAAGTGTAAAAGAACCAATAAAGTCGTGGTTTTAAATAATAGGCTAATTTGACATTTGTATAGGTTTCAAAGAAATTTTCTTCTGTAATGTTTTTGTAATAAAAAATATTAAACATTGACTGATGTTTATTATATTATAACGGTACCAAACGATCAGTTTTATAATGATACAAGACGGATCCTTGGACGAAGGTTTAATTAAAAATAAAAAGAAAACTGTTTGCTATTGACTGGAAACAGAAGAGCAGAAAAGAAACTTAACAGTCGATAGTTTACGATTGTGAGAAGTAATAAATAATAACATTTATTCACATACTAATACCTGGATTTCATTTGTGGATTATTATTATCATCTCCAGAATAAACAGATACAGTAGATGAATGTAATAATGTAACACAGTTCTGCTTTTGTCTATTGAACTCAAGTCGTCAGATTTTAAAGTTGGCAGCATTTATTATTATTATTATTATTATTATATTCCGGCACCAACTCACAAGAATAAAGTGTCTGAGATTTTGATGTTCACCATCACACTTTTAGAAATTTAAAAGTGACTCCAACAAAGTCAACATGATCGGAATATCATCGTCGTCTGGACCGGACCAGACGTTGAACAAATACAGTGAAGGTGTTGGTTTGGTTTTGGGTTTGATCGGAACACTCAAACAGAAATTACCATATTTAACCCATTCCTAAATTAAAATATAGCTGCTTTAATTCCACTGGTTTAGGAATAGAACTCTTTTTAAAATCCTATAAAGGGTCATAAAGAGACACACATTGGGTGAATAACTAAACATCGGACTGCATGTCTTTGGACTGTGGGAGGAAACCGGAGTACACGAAGGAACCCAGCACAGAAAGCCACGGATCACCTTAACCAGGGTTCAAACCCGTGACTTCTTGCTGTGAAGCTGAAGTTAACCACTAAGCCGGCACGCCGCCCCCGGTTTGCACCAGAGAAATTGAAATAAAGATATTAAATAAACCCCTAAATACTGGAGTATTTCAAAGTAAATTTGTATTTACTTATAATAAAAATAAACTGCTAGATATTGGTACTATTTTGTCCGTCTCTACGCAGATTTGCACTCTAGATTCTATTACATCGTGTAAATGGGAAGTGTTGACTATTCTCATTATTTAAAGTGTCTACATTTTTAGACCAAAGTGTATAGTGGTCACACAAGGTAACGACTATGTGCACAAAAAAATGTGTGTAACAATTAGACAGTTAAGCATTTTATGTAATACAAAACAATATAAACTTTGAATACACGTACAAAACGGATCGTACTGACCAGCAGTAGAACATGTTGAATATGAACAATCAGGCATCCTTTATAACACAAAAGCGTTTGACTTTTCCCTGCTCATCCTGATACGATTTCATTGAAAACCTAGTAAACGAGTAAACGAAACATTTAGTACGATATCAGACTTTTGACCTGCAGTGATGTAGTTTATATTTCAGAAGTACTTGTATCACTTGGTTATCATTGGGCTCATGGTTGGTTGTAACATTCATCACGCCGAATAAAATAAAGCGTAATTATTCCTTTTTCCTTTTGATTGTCCATCTTCCATCGTTATGAATCCCCGACCTCGTACATGCACCTTTCGAACCCTGATAAAAACTGTAAAGCGCTGTAGGATTTATATATTTATAACAGTAACACACGACGTTAAGCTCTACCAAAATGTAGCTAATGCAAGGTCCATCACCATAATTACATATACCGTAACTGCATTGTCACTTTGGATAAAGGCGTCTGCTGTAATACACGTCAGCGTTAGAAAGATGGTCATGATGTTAAGCCTCTCCGGTGTACATTTGTTACCAAATCTTTTCTTAGTGCATGTAAATAAAATGAGTAAAAGTACACAAGCTGTTGTTCGATGACGAACATTCATGAGCAAGTACAAACAAATACTAATGAATAATAATTTTGGTCCTTTCGCCTGTATAAAACATTCGAATGCGATACTACTGATGAACGTCTCTGTGCATTAAAACTTTACATTCTAAAAGCGTAGCCAATATAAAGAGCGAATATTCAAATATCAAATTTGGCGTCACCAATCGACACTAAGAACGTTACCGGAGTTGTTCTACTGGTCCGAGAGCTCGTCGGGATCATCAGTGCTGAGCGTCTGCTCGGGGATGGTCTCCGGTACGACCGAGCTCAGGTCCAGACTCACTCGGGGACTTAACTGGTCGTCCTCTGTGCTCGTCTCACTCTCCTGGCTGACCAGAGGAGGGCGCCGTTTACTCGCCTTGCCCTGTTCCTCTGTGTCCGAGTCCGAGTCCAGAGAGCGCTCCCGAGATCCTGACGAGCCAGAGGTCACTGTAAAAGATGCGGACGCTTCCGTTAGGGCAAACGATCTACACATATGGTTGGATTATTTAAGCTGGTATCTCACCGCAGTCCTGTTCGGAGATCAATCTGCTCTGCTCCTCGTCGGGACTCCCCTACGGAGACGACAACGGTAGATGAGTCAGTGCCAACGGTCGCACGATGCTGCCCACGTGTCAGACTCGAGCTTGTGAGTGCAAACACGAACACAGACTCGTCTTTCTCTCACCTGGTCGTGAACGCTAAAGTCGAGCGAGGACGATGATGTCATCCGGTACTCGGAACCGGTTAAGATCTGCTTCTGGAAAACGATGAGAGCCTCAACAATACGAGCCTGATGAGGATAATCCACCAGCGAGGAGAGGGAGACGGTGGCACCGGTAGGTTTGGGCCTCATCAGGGTCGGTCCGAACACGATACCCAGATTACTAGAGCTCATCTTATTATCCTGCTCCAGCTCAGCCACTCTGAAGGAGCGAGAGACACCCAAAGTGATGATTTAGATCTATTATATTTTCAGTGGGACCAACATACACATTTATGAAGATACAAGCTGCGACTCGGTCTGTATTTTTGTTTGACATCTGAGCGAAATTTTAAGATACGAATCGTGATTCCGATTGGTTGGTCCGTTCATGCGAGCGTTCTCCAGAACACCTCGAAGACCTCATGACGCCTGGCTCGCCTCTCTCACACTTGTCGTGTCCGGGACCGTCAGGTTCGTGTTTTCTCTCATCTCATTGCTATTAAAATGTGGTATTGTGTTTCGAAGGTTCCATTCTAACCTCATTTCCTAACAAATGAACTCTTAGTTTATATTTAATGATAAAGCACCGTTTTAGTTTGAAATGACTTACTGTGTCCCAAAGTGAATCGATTCTTTGTGCTAGAACTTGTGTTGGTCTCACCTGTGCAGATGAGACACGATGTAGTTCAGAGTGGCGCTGTTGGCTGCTGGGAGCTCCTTTATCAGCTCTCCCAGTCTCGCCACAAGATGTCGTACTTTGGGATCCGTCTGCTCACCGAGATCGAGCAGCTCGGGACCCTTGGAGGCCTCTCCTCCGGCCGAGCCCGCAGCATGCACGCTCTCCTTGGCCGTGCCCATCAGATCGTTGTAAAGGCGGAACGGCATTATCGGCTCCGGCAGCTGTGGAGAAAGTGGTTTTAACCCCCCGCCATCCGTTCCCAATCCCGATCAGACGACAGTCATGCTAACACACTCTCACCTGGCGCAGGTAAAGCTTGAGCGCGTTGCTGATGTCGTGAGGAGACGCCTGAGAGAGTTCCACCAGCTCCTTTCCGTTTTCAAAAGCCTGGCACAACTTTTCCACTCGTGTCTTTACTCCGTTCACGCGATAGATTCCCTAAAGCAGCGGGCACACGATGTATCATCGGCTTCTGTAGGTCTTAAAAGCACATGAACTTTGACCCGGAGTTCTGTGGTTACCTTCATGCGTAGCGCCCGCCTCTCTATCTCCTGGATGCATTTCTTGATGATGAAGGGCACGCCGTCAGAGTTGTGGGGCAGCACCTGGGCAAAATCACGACCGAAGAGCTGCAGTCGACCTTGCAGCTTTTTGTGACCGCACTGAATGGCGAGAGACTCCAAACACTTCTTATGACAGGCCAGGAAACACTGACACACACACACACACACACACACACACACACACGTAACACACACATACAACATATGACAATTACTTACACAGAACGTGTCAATCAAAAATTTGGAATAATACATCATTATGTTCTACAGTTAATCAATCCCTATACACTTGCAAAACTATTTCATAAATAAACAAACAAACAAAAATAAACTAAATAAACAAAACTCCCTCTTTTGGATGATCTATGTTTGGATGAGCTATGTTTTCTGTGAGGCGACAGTGCTAACAACAGCCATAGTGCTACCCGATATTCATTATAGAAAATTTTTAAAATTAATATTAGAAAGACTTTATTTTTCTTATTATTTTCTAACAGGTTCTTAACAAATAATTTGTCTTTGATTCAATGTTGATTTTAAAAAAGGGAGAAAATAAAAGTATCATTAAGCTAAAATCGTGAATCCTGGCTGGTGTGTATCGTCGCGTCCCTTGTAGTGACGTCGTATAAAATAAAGGTTAAAGTGGAACTCACTTCCTCGCACTCCGCTCCCTGGAAGTAAACGTAGCTGTCGCACTCGCGACATTTAGATGGAGTTCGGAGTTTGCGTAGTCGATGCGTCCTGGCAGCTTTGGACAGTCCGATGTTTCGAAACGGTCCGGTGGATACGGTCATCTCCGGTTCGATTCCGTTCATGCCTAACACAAATACACAATGCTGTTATTAGAGTCCCACCGGCTTTCATACCAGAAGTATGAAATATACTTACTTTGTTCAAAAGGGGTCATACTGGAGGCCATACTGCCGTCATGTTCATCACCGTCTTCAGTAGACGATAACGTGCCAGCCGACACCGGTCTCTGGGCCTTTGAGACGTCCCCTGTAAGACATATTACAATAAGCGATGCCAAGTCCATGAGGACGATTCACTGTGGTGCCCCCTGGCTGTAGAAACGTTGACTTTAGGTGATTGAAGCTTGCGATGTTTCTGTTTTCGAGCTAATGTGACTGACGCGAGCACACGCCATGACTTTGTGTTTTAGTTGTGTAGCCTTGTGGCTCGTACCTGTGCTTGTGGTAGGGGACTCCAGTCCACATCCTCCTCCGACGCTATCGGTGTCACTCAGGGTGGCGGGCCAGGACTTGTGAGCCTGATGACCACGACCTGCCAAGCAATCACGCGGTTATAAAGTGGACTCACGCAGTAGTCACTCAGTAGGCACGAATCGTTTGGGTTCCCACAGCGTCTAGTGGATCACGGTACCCTTGAGGTTCCAGAACCTCAAGTTCTTGAGCTTTTACACTAAACGTTCTAGGTCCGAGGTAACAAATACTTTCTGTAGTGAAAGGTTTCATGCTATGCTTGGCAGCCTGCACACGGCGGATTTATTCATACCGTACTCTTACTAATCGGGTAGCGAGTGGAAAAACAATTTATCCCCATTTAAGCCCTTTTTTTCTCAATTTAAATGCAATTACCAAACTGCTCATTAGGAAACCCACACAAGAAAACGAGAGAACAAGTCTCGGATTGCTTTACTTGAGAATTAAACCCGGGACTTCTTGCTGTGCGGTGACGACACTAATCACTAAACCACCGTGCTGCCCTAGAATGTTCTTTTTACTCAGAGCTGAATTAATCCTTTGCGTTCATTACTAATGATCCTCGGCCCTTCCTTATTATTCCTCTTACATGGTTTCTTAATGTCTCACTTATTTTTCGATCATTTAGAATCCCATTTCTGACCTCGTCTGTGCTTGACCACGCTCCCTCCTGCTGGCTCCTCCTCCACATTGGCGTGTAAGGTCCCAGTGTTGATCTGCTGCTGGTCATCGCTGATGCTGTCCTGACGCGTCCGAGCAGGATGTCTGAAAACCAGCGGAGAGTTAAAGCGACGACTCTCTCATGAGAGCAAAAATCTGAAATAGTTTTTTAATGCATTTATACACACACACACACCGACATGAACGTAGCCGGTCACATTTATATCGTAGTGTTTAACAAGGTGCCCAGCAATTCTAACTCAAATCGACAACGTTGTCCAATGCGCATCTACAGAAAGCTCTCGAAACGACCACATTAAAACAACAGAGTGCATGCTTGTCGTTAAAGTTATCTGTCTTTGCGTATGTCGGTGCCTTGATGTTTACGGTGTTTCGTCTACCATCCCACATTTAAAATCATTGATTGTTCAATATTTCGATGGGCTAATGTCGACGACATTGTTCGCATGTCTGTAACAAAAACAATCACTTGACACCCTCTAGTGTTGTGTTGGTGAATTACTTCGGTATATAAAACCTTGATTGCAGAATTATAAAAGGGAAGCGACAACGTCGAGGCCTTAACTCATCTGAAACTATCTCAGCCGCCAGTCCATCTGGCTCATTCTGATTGTAAAATAGCCCATACACAACCTAGTGGCGTGTACAGTGTAGAACAAACGAACAAACAAACCTTAAGGAACATTAGGACAAACATTGAATGAGTAGGGGGGGCAGGATAGTGCTTACTGGGGATTCAAATCCTGGACTGACAAAGGATAGAAGCCCTTAGTTGGCTAGTTTAATTTGCCACTGTGTCACCTGATCGCCTTTCTGTTGAGGTTTCTTTCCCTGCCATAGTTTTAATTACCTCGATTTACTATTTCAAAACAAAAGCCTAAAATTGACCAACACGTACAAATTAAAGTAAAAGATTTCACCACGTTCACATTAAGAAATGATTAAGCAGTGATTCGCCACTGGGTGTAATGACGACGAGGCGACGTGACGTTTCTCATCTCATCCAGCCACACCTTACGAAACGAGTTAAGAAAGCAGCCTGTAATCAGAGACTGATTGAAGTGTCTCTTCCCGTCAGTGTTGGCGTAACTCACTGTGCCCCCGAGGTGGAGTACGGCTTGAACTGGTAAACTTTGACGGCTTCGGCGCTGAGATTCAGGTTTCGGACGTGCGCGGCGTATTGTTGTCCCGGGTCGTACAGCTTACAGCTCTCGCACAGGGTCTGGTAGTGGACGGGCAGCGCCGCCGTCTGCATGTGCAGGATCTGGTAGTAAGATATGGTGCACTGGGGAAGAGAGTCGTTTGTTTATTAGGATTGCATCGTGTTGAACACTTTTGGTTTACATTTCATTTATTCATTCGACAGGATTCGTGAGGTGACCGTGTGACAAGTCCTATGAACAAAGTAAAGGGAAAATAAGCAGTGGGTGCAATTACACCACATTTATAACACTTTTACACTTCGAGTGATTCATGTTCTGAATCTTTGGCAAGAAACTAATCAAGTCTAGTCTTGTGTAAAATGATAAAGTAACTGTGTGATTCAGAAATAAAGGTGTGTGTGTGTTAAACAATCCCTTCTGTCTGATTTAAACATGAATCTCACACCTGCGGGGTCTATTCCAATAAAGTCATTTATTCTGCATCTTTGCATCCTGTTTTATCTCTTTACAAAATGTTTGTGTGATTCTTAACATTAAAAAAATCTTTTTACTGTATTTTGTATTATTCTCTTCGTGTTTTTGTATCTATAGATGTTTTGTCTATATTTGTTCTTTTAATTACTGTCATTTGTAGTCTGAAAACTGAAAGTCATGCCAGTAAAGCTTCTGTTGAGCTGTGTGTGTGTGTGTGTGTGTGTGTGTGTATAGAGATAGAGAGAGAGGGAAGGAGAAGTCTTACTGCACGCAGAATCTGATCTGTCTGTCTGATGACATCCTGGATGAGTTTCAGTACGTTCACCTTCACGTCTTCCAGCTCCTGCTGCTGGGTGGTGGCATCAGCAACACACGTCCGGTATGTGGCCTCGGCCTCTTCTGCCTGAATCACACACACACACACACACACGCACACGCACACGCACACACACACACACACGGTCAATGTAATTTATTACACACTATTACATAAACCTATACATCTATATAATTAAGACATAAGGACCTTGCTCAGGAGCCCAACAGTGAAAATGTGGTGTGAAGGTGATGGGTCTCGAACCCTAAACCTAACCGATTACAAGTGTACAGTCACCAGTGCTTCTTTTCAGCCCCAGAGAACCTCTCACACACACTCAACAAACACAAGCGTGTACACAATCGATCACAGTCAAATTACAAACAGAGTATGTTTATGTCGACGGGGTCGAACCTGCAACCTTCCGATTGCTGGTCCAGTAAATGTAAATGACTTGTCTTCCATTGGAGTCACCACGCCGAATCATCAACCACAGATCGGTTCAGCGTATCAAGATGACCGCGTCCACTACACAGCGCTGACCGAAGTGTAAACACAGGTTCCACCCGAATGAAAATCTCCTTCACGTGTCGTTTCCTGCCCGAAATCAGCTGACCTTGTTGCGAGCTTCCTCCTCTAATCGCCTCTTCCTGTCCAACGTTTTGTGGGTGGAACCGCTTCCTGTTCCACCGTGCTCTTCCTCGACTTTATTGGCCGCGGTTCGTGCCTTCTCGTACTCCTCGCAGCGGCTCAGGTACATGAGTTTGGCCTTACGCAGGTTGTGCTCGGCATCGGCCTGGAACGGGAGGTCGCATGAATTAATAATCATACGTTCATCATACATGCAAACATCATAATCATACGTTCATCATACATGCAAACATCATAATCATACGTTCATCATACATGCAAACATCATAATCATACATGCAAACATCATAATCATACATGCAAACATCATAATCATACATGCAAACATCATAATCATAGGTTCATCATACATGCAAACATCATAATCATACGTTCATCATACATGCAAACAAACTGTCGATGAGATAAAACTTAACATCTTAGCAACATAAAACGACAGCCATAAAACATGCTCGACGGATTTCAAAGGTAAAACAAATATAAATAAATGATAACATAATATCTATAAAAAATAATATAGATAATAATCCATCCATACATGATCTAGTTTTTCCAGCGCTTGAGCCTATTTCGGGTCACTTTAAGCGAGGCCGATAACCCTCATAGCTCAGACTGTAAACTGGAACGATACTGTAAGCAGGATTGGATAAAGGCGTCTGCTAAATGTTAAATGATGTAAACGTACTTGTAAACTTTAAATTACTGCTGTTTATAAAGATATCACTAGGATGGAACCGTGGGAGGGTGAAACTACGTACCAGTTTCCTCTTGGCTCTCTGCCACTGCTCTTTAATCTCTCGCCGCTTCTTCTCATGTTCCTGTTTACGCTGCATCAGTGGCTAAGAGGGCATTTGAGAGACAGAAAAATCACTGGCATTGTTTTCTTAACATAATATTTGACACATTTTATTTCATGCACCACTAATGTCAGTGTATAATCGTACGAGCACGTTTCCTCAGCACTGATATAATCATGGGCGTGTGTGTGTGGAACGGTGATCATGTTACCTGCAGGAACGAGTGTGTGAGAAGAGAATTCATGGCTTGTTGCACTCCGGTACTCTGCTCCAGGTCCTGCTCCAGAGCCAGAGAGTAGATCGACAACAGAGGCATGGGGGTCTAACGGAAAAGGGGGGGGGGGTAACATCAAACATGCCATCAGCTCTGTTATTTTACACAATGTGAAATTTATTCTCCGCATTTAACCCGATCCGTGCAGTGGAATGCACAATGACACACACTAGTGAACTTGCACTAGAGGGCAGCAGGTGCATTTGTTGTTGTTGTTGACCCGCAGCTTCACAGAATGTTTACACACACACACACACACACACGCCAACTAACCTGGGTGATGCTGTGCTTGCTTGACTGGTATAACTTCTGAAGTCCTTTGGCAAACTCCATCTCTAGCGTTCACACACATTGAGCAGCGTGTTACGAACATGACACAGTGTACACACTGCTTCTACTGTAAACACTTATGAATCACATATGACGATACACTCGACCCACGGTTGTTGAAGATGCAACATAAATAAAGGACAGAGATGAATAAAGAACTGCAGATGGTTATTTTCGGTTTAGTCTGGAGATGAGTTCATTCATGTCGTGTCTCCAGGAACCATTAACGACAAATGGCGACGGTTACCTGTATATATTATTTATTTATTATTATTATTTTTAAAAATCGACAGTAATGGGTTACCGAGTGTGATGCGCTTGTCCACATAGTTGATGATGTCCTTCATGTACTTGGCGATCGTCTTGGCGTAACTCAGGGCCGAGTCGACGCCTCCTTCGCTCTGCTGCAAGAGAATGTCCACCTGCTCTGCGTTCATCGCTGACACACACACACACACACACACACACACACACACACACACGCACACTTTCAGCCCGACGATCCAGCAGAAGGTGGATAATAAACACACGTCGCTGAAGCAGAAAACAGACACTCACGACATTCCTCGTGGACATCTCCCTCCAGGACCAGTCCCACCGACAGTCCACACAGGTTCTCCATTGACTGCTCGTGAACACACGACAAACAAACACAGTTCAACACGAAACTTCGATGCACGGCTACAACAAACACCTCGTATAGGCCGAATTGTACTGCTAGGGTACGAAACATGACACAGAACGTGAGGAATAGTGGCGGAAACCACGAGGAAAAGCATTACAAGTATTCACAGTGTCTTGGTGTTTACAGGGTTGTGTTTAGATTCAAGATTCAAGATTCAAAGATTTATTGTCATATGCACAATAAGAAAGCAGTTTTACTTGTACAATGAAATTCTTACTTTGCTGCT
>JAOTRQ010071392.1:0-12379 GCA_028565875.1 Hoplisoma paleatum
GTGTGTGTGTGTGTGTGTGTGTGTGTGTGTGTGTGTGTGTGTGTGTGTGTGTGTGTGTGTGTGTGTGTACCAACCATTATCAGACCAAAACTTCCAAGTACCACTTATGTTTTTCATTACAAAACTACATAAGGCACACATTAATTAGTTGTGTGTGTATGTAGTTATCAATTACCATTTCAATGAGAGGGGTGTACCTATGTCACCATGCGTATGCCTGGTAGCATATCATAAACAAGCAAATTGGCTTTGCTTCGCTCTGTCAACATCTGTCTGACATTATCTACCCTAGCAGCAATTCTGAGAATGACTCAGAATTATTTGAATGAGGAATCATTTTGAGCTGTTCTTCACCAACTGTGTAGGACAACTTACCCACTTTTGCAATCCACAAGCTGGCTTCTTAGGCTTCAGAACCTTTAGAGTGGCAGTTTTCCATGTTGTGGATTTGCACTGGGACATGACATAATAAAGTACAATGTCTGCATTAGTTGCAGAAGACGTGTTCGTTTTAAAACGATTAGTTTGAATGAAACTTTTATTTAATATTTTACTACTTGTATTAAATTATAACCTTTTCAATGCATGTAATTCTTTGGCGTACCAGCTCATGCTGCTTCGTACCACAGTTTGAGAACCACTGGGATAAGTTCTGAAAGTTATGAAAGTGAGCCTTTTTGAGATGACACTTTTAGGTGAGGTGAAATTTTCCAAGGCACTGTAGACCTTTGTATATTATTATTTTTTATACTACTTATTTCCTTATTTCCTTTTTCTCGTCTCACATCTTATTTCCTGGCATTTAACACGCAGCTCTTGCCGCAGAGCCCCAGTTCATGATTTTTTTTTTGACATTTCCTTTTCCCTGCCTTATTTCCTTCTATGGCAGAATTTATAAAAGCTGCTTAAATATAACTTTTGCATCCCTGAGACCTGGTCACATTACTCTAAAAAATAGAATAAATGATATAAAAAACATCTGAATATGAAGTAAAAGATGCACTTTTCTGTATTTTAGAAGTCAAATCTGTACTATTAACTTCTGGGATCTGGGCATCTCTCCATACCACACACCATGCTTGCTATTTATGACTTCATTAATCTTGACAACCTCTCTGTTTATTAGGGTGGCATCATACTGCGATTCAAAGCCTAATTATAAGTTTAAAATGGCAGAAGGTTAGAAACACACATTATAGACCAAAGACTTAGACTTAGAAGGTTTAACACTGAGAAAATAGCACTATGCAATCAATACATGAATATAAGCTTTGAATTTACGACTTAAGTTCATTAGTTAGCATCAGGACTTCCTAGTGAGGCACAGCATCATTGACAAAGATGCCACCTTGTAACTAATTGATCTAGAGAGGAGGTGGTACAGCCATCTGGATTGTAAATTTATTGCACAAATTGTTCCGTGGATAATTATCACTACTGTGGAGAACTGCTTTTTGCATGACAAAGATCCAGGTGGTGTTATTTATTCATTCTGAGACCTGTAGGGCCATGACTTCAAAATGAATATTAAAAATATACTTAGTAGTTCTTACAGCTGGTTTTGGGTGAAGTAAATAACCCTGATTATCTTTTTACCATCAAACGTGGTAATGTCTGGGATATATACTAGTTAGCAAGTGATCATTTTATCTTTAAAGTCGAAACATAAAAATGGACAAGCATAAAAATGTGTTTTACAAGAGCCAAAATGTTAATCCTTGATGACTGGGTCAGAGCATCTCCAAAACTGTAGTCCAAGTATTGCAAAGTGGTAACCTGGTGGCATGTTTCTGGGAGTCTTTCTGGGAGTCCAAGACACATTAAACGTGGGGAGTGAAAGTTAGCCCAAGTGTTCAGGTCCAACAGTTGAGCTAATGTTGCTCAAACTGCTAAATAAGTTAATGGTTCTGGAAAAGGTGTTAGAAAGCACATTGCATCACAGTTGGCAAGAATGTGGGACTAAATATTAAGAAGGTCATACTTGATCTGTGTAAGTATGTTTGCCCTCTGATGAACTGCCGACACAGTGACACAGACACAGTGACTGAATGGTTTAAAGCAGTGGTGAACCTGAAAAGAAATGGATCGATTATTTTAGTTCATTCATAAGATATGTATATGTCTCAATATCTGAGATTATTCAAAAATATCTTCTTAGATTTTATGACTGTAATCAGATTTTTATAAAAGCCTAAAAAAATGTACGCTTCAACTGTGGTCACTGTGGTAGAAATGAAGTCATGATTATATTATGCTGTGTTTTTACATATTTGCCTTCAGGAAGGATAGTCCAACTTAATTTTGTTTTACTTTAATAAAACTTTTATGTAGTTTTCAAATGTTTTCATGATATCAATATACAACTCAATCATAATCACAAAGGTAGCTTCTGGGAAATGAAGTGTTTTATTCTCGGTTGTGGCAGATTACAGGCTGGAAAATGTTGTTTTGCTACAGGGATGCAATTGCAGGTTTCAGAATACATCATAATTTTTATCTATAAGAGCATCACATTCTGATACAAAGCATCCCTACTACAGCGGTACATGATCCATAAGATTTTTCTCAAAAAACACAAATTATATTACCCATTGTATCCTGTCTGTTTTTATTTTCTAAAGTTACACCCACTTTATCTATTTAGAGAAAATGGAAGCTACAAAATCAAATCAACCGAAAAAGAAAAGAACTAGCAAATAGTATAATAAATCTTTTCCAGGTCAGACAACAGCGGTGTAGGTGCCTCACAGTTATATACGTACTCTGAGTTTTGACTTTTCTGGTTCCAATCATTTTTAATGTTTCTTCATGCATGCATTCTTTTTACTTTTTTGACACGAGTTATGAATTATATGATGTGTATTAGAGTGAGGGTGTGATGTCTTGTAGTGGTTTACAAAGAGCTCATGATGGTGCTTTACAGCTACATTTATTCTGTGGATTCACACATCTTTATATATCAGAAAAATAATAAACATGAATAAGCATTCTACTTGTAACAGTAAAATGTTAACACTTTAAAGTCTGTACTGAGGTTTGACTTATTATTTATTATATTTGGCATACTTTACTTTTTGACTTATTATTATTTGACTTTATTAGACCTCACATGAATGTCAACAAGAGCTTCTTTACAACAGCAATCTGTGAACCCTGGGATTTGATATGATTGTGAATGGCAGTAAAGCAGAATGAAAGGCCATCTTTGGGTGGGTCTTACCAAGTGTTGAAAATATATCTTAAACTAATATAAACTACAAACAACAAAATAAGATTAATAGAGGATTTATTGGTATTATACCACTACAGTTCTTTGATAAATTTTAGCTAGTTTGAGCTTTTGAAATGCAGGCGTTATGCTGACCTTGGGCTAGATATTGGCACTTCTGTGTGTCATTATTGATCTGACAAGAATAAAAAGGTGTTTTGCTTAAAAGTGGAGTTATTAAAGCAACAATTGAAACCTTTTCAGTATCATTTTATAGCACGGTAGTTTGGGTGTCATCTTTAAATTCACATATATAATATATGGTCCTGTGAGACGCAGAATACATCTGTCTTTACTTACAATTACAATACGAACATTTTGAGTAATTGAGGGTTAAAGACCCTGGTCAAGTTCCAACTTGGTGGTTTTGGCACTTGAACTGGCAACTTTCTGGTTTCAAGCTCAGTACCTTTACCATTTAGCCATCAATGTACATCTGTGGGAAATGCATTTCCTGTGATGTAAGAATGTAAGACTAAACAAGCACGCTGCTACCAAGCTTGAAAATTTACATGTTTATATTGTATAGTAAATAACACTGAATGTCTCTTCACCATTTCATCCTCAAAGCTGATGTGTTAGTTTTAGGAAAATGGACACATTTTAAACATTTCAGTTTGACAAGGGATGAATTGAAGACTTATTGATGTATGTGGGGAGTGAAGGCTGACCATATGATCAGAACCATCAGACGAGATACTGTAGCACAAATTTCTGAAGAAGTAAATGTTGGTTCTGATAAAAAGGTGTCAGAAAACACAATGTTGCATATTTGTTACTTATGAAGCAATTAAAAAAGGACAAACACAAATGATTGAGTTCTAAATTTTGCACATTCATAAGATATTTAATTTTATTATGTTCTTAACTTTTTAAAGCTCTTTTATTCTCTTGTTTTGTTATTTTTTATTTATAACTATGTTGTAGACAAAAAACTAGCCTTTCTGAGGTTCTAGATCTATTGAATGTTTCAAGGATTTAAAATTTTAAAGCTTTTAAAATTTTAAATGCTTTGAACATGTTTTTTTCTGATATAAAGCACTTTGGAATTGCCGCTGTTTATGAAAGGTGCTATACAAAATAACTCGCCTTGCTTATGGGAATGTGGTCATAATGTTATGCCTGATTAGTGTAATGTATTTACGTTGTTAGCTTGGTAGTTTTGGAACAGGATCTGTTTAATATTTTATATTGTATTTTTGACATTCATGCATATGCCCTATTGCCTGCTTTCACTAACCACTAGTAAAATAAATATGTACTTTTAATTTAGTTGTGCATACAAATGATAGTTTTAGTATAGTAGTGCATAAACAATATACACTTGCATTTTAATTTCTACACGTCTGTTTGTTTGTCTCTGTGGTGCAATAGGTAACATTAATTTTGATCAGTTCCATACTCCGTCCCCAGTTTGGTGTGATAACTTATTAGACATCCAGTTCTAAATCCAGTGCTATAAATATGGAGTCCCTCTTCAAGACTGTAACTGGGTCTAATCAGCTACGAAGGCTTGTCACAAGAATTTGGTAAGCGTCTATCAAAGTGCCTATTCAGTCAAAGCAGCATTTGTGCGATCGGGCACTGATGTTGACTGGCTCGCAATCAGCGATCTGTCCAGAATGCATTTCTGCACCAGTCACTTCTGAATAGGTTCCAGACATATGCTGCCTAAGACTGGAGGGGGAAATAAAGATCTGCACTTAGCTGTCAGGAATTAATCAAAAAGTAGTGTCTAGAAGGTTGAGAGTTTGGATTCGAGCACCAGCTAGAGGTGAATGAATGAAACATTAATCAATCAGCCACAAACAATCCTCCGAGTGTTTGTGTTAATGAAAATGAGTTGTTGTTCTATTGCGATGCTAATTCCACAACCTGCAGTATATTATTATATATATGTAGCAGTTTTGACTGTGTCTTCTCACTTATGACTTTGCATATTTAGTTTTTCAGCTGTAAATCATCCGCATGAGGTTATAAGCTACTTCAAGCCCTTTGGCATGATTTAGCACTGAGCTGTTCAAATCATGGAAGAAGATTGTCAAAGTGTTATAAAATTACAGTTCTGATCCCAACTTGGAGAATGTAACAAGATAATCTTTTTAAAATAACAAGAATAAGCCTAAAGCAATGGAAGTTAGATATCTAAACAAAAGTGCTTTCACATAGTGAATTATGGAAAGCCTAAAACACACACGTGTACTGCAGAGTTATGGAGATATTGAGACTCAGCTAATAGAATTGTAGGACTGACAATAACATCTTGTAGTATTATTTGGCTGCACATCTCTCTCTTTAAATGGATCATTCTGATGGTTGAAAGTGGCAAGTTAATAAACTTCTGTCAGTTCAAGAGAATATATGATATATGAGTCTGAAAGGCCTATCAGCATGCTTTACACAATATTGTTGAATGCTTTAGGGTGTCTTGCAACAGAACATGAACAACACATCTAGTCAGACATTTATTTTGTTCTATATTTTTAATTAACCAGATTTTTTTATCATATATAGAATAAAATATGTAACATTGTTACATGAAAAAATGTCAGCTAACTTGCCATGACAATAGAGCTGCTAAAAACATCATATTAACATTTTAGCTTTATAATAACACACACTCAGAGGTGAAAGAAAAGACGCAGAGATTAGCATCTTTAAATTTAGCCTGATTTGTTTATGATTAGACAGATTAAAATGTGAAAACAAAAACAAGACACTGCTTCTTTTCTGCCAAACGAAATTTGTAAGCCATGCTTTACTTTGTACAGTCACTCTTGATTCATCTGCTTTTAATTCATGATGTTTAATCTGGTCATACACCTAGCTGTGTTCTGACCAGTGTACTTCTCAATGAATAGCTAAATGACCTGGCAGGGGAGACATAAAGTGAGGCTCAGCCTCTGACCACTGCAAATTCCCCAAATGGTAATGGGGGTCTGACTCACGCTCTCCCATGATGGTGGTTAGCAAACTGGGCTTGTGATCATAAGGTAGCAGGTTCTATACCGAGAGTTGAAGTGACCGTAGAACCCCGAACTGCTCCCCAGGCATGGATTGGGTTAAATGTAGGGAAATAATTCCCTAGTGTGACAAAAGCACAGTAGTGAAACGAGTATTTTCACATTTAAATGATGAGTTATAAGTATCACTAGCTATAGAATTAGTTTTTTTCATAAGAAAATGATTATGTGACAAATTAATTGCATATGCTTTAATTATATCATTGTATAAAATGTTAATTGTAAATGCTGCTTTATCCAAGTATTTATTAATTATCCAATTTTTTGGAAAATAGACAGGAACCACTCTGGACAGCTTGCATGTCCATCACACAGTAAACACATACATAGTGAGGTCAGTTCGAGATTCTTTACAGCTAACACGTCTTTGTACTCTGGGAGGAAACTAAGAACTTGATTAATATGCCCAGTTCTCTAAACACTAGGCCACTCTAATGAAATAAATATGCAGTACTTCTATTTATTACTTGATCGTAGCCATGCACCAAGATCTATTTAACTTCGGTCTATACTGTCTGCTATTTGTCTTTTACAAACTGCACTATCCTTAGCTCGATGGCTAAACAAAAGAGCAGCATTATTGAATCTCTTTGTGTTGACAAAAGGATAGTTATCAGTGCACAAACATCCTCCGGCAGACAATTCATAGGGAGGAACAATTACTGCAACTCCTTTACACCTGATGTGATCAAGCTGTGTTTTATTGGCACTAGAGAACCAGCAGCATAAATGGCTCTTGTAAAACAGCGATTAACAGGATTGTCAGCAGGATCCAATAGCACAGCAGCGACCATTGTAAAAATGTTGTTCGATGACTGAATGAAAAGAAGAGCAGCGCTTTAATGAATGCCTGTTAATACCTGTTCAACAAGGGCAACATATAATATGCCTTTCAATGTACCAATCAATAGAGTATCGGTAGGAAAGGGTACAATGTTCATGACTCGACCTGGGAAAATGTGACTGGAGCTGGGTCATGCTGACATTAGTTCTGCGTCACATTTTCCTTCACTCAGTGGTTGAGTATTGAGATTCACAACCACTCCAGTCCTATCAGCCGTCTCCTCTGTGCTCACACACAATGCTCAATGGAATCTTCTCAAGGGTCAAAGCAAAGCATCCACTCCATAGTATCAGTCCAACAGAGCATGTGAAAAGATAGCAAATAGGCATTTGGCCTTCATACAGTAGTCCCCTTAGGGATGCACCCACAAGCTTTTTATAGTTAGATAGAAAATGACTAAAATATTACCACTCGCTCCAGAGTGATGCAATGGAACAGTGTTTTGCTTTTATCAAATACTGCGAAGTTTGATCTCTAAAGATTTCTTAGCTGTTTATGGCTTATGGGTTCTGCTGTCTGGATGGATGAAATTTGCCAATTGTTTGTGTGTTAGAAGTCATTCTTGTGAATGGGTGGTTGTCCTCTTCCAAATAGAATAGAATACTTTGAAAGTTTATTGTTGGTTGGTCGGTTAACGGTCAGTCCGTCAGAGTAACAGTTAAAAGGACTACATATAATCAGGTGATACAGCAATAAAACACTCTAAACACATCGGTTTGAAACACACTGATTGGCTGTTTTATACAGGATGGAAGCCAGAAAGAGACTAGTTAGTTGGTTCTGCAGGCAGCGGCTGGGTGGGTGGGTGAATGGGTGATTTTTTTTGTAGGTATGTAGGTAAGTAGGTAGGTGGGTGGTTAGGTAGGTTGGTAGGGGGCATGAAACAGCAATCTTTTTATTACATTCGATTTTGAGCAATTTAGCTGGAGGTCATCAAGCAGGGTCATCTATTGGAACAGAGAGGTGTAAGGGCCTTGCTGAAGAGCTTAATAGTGACCATTAGACTGATCTAAAAATCTAAAATGGTGTCACCGCTATATAATTCTTAGGTCAATACTTTGTGTATCTCTGTGATTTTTTTTTCAATTCTGGTTTGATTGTAAATATTAGTTGATGAAATGATAAATTGGTGTCTATAGGGGTTCATGTATTGTTAATAAATATATCAGACCAATAATGAAAAAGCCTAAAGATATTTTAGCTATTTTAAGCTGATGTTAGTGGTGTTTGGGTCATGGCTGGAGGGAACATTAGAAAAAGACCCTGTATTTTTTCCTGTTGTTGTTATGCTTTAAGTCTGGTTGTTTCAGTCAGAGCAGTATTTCTCTCGAGAAAAATTGCTACGTTTGCCCTTGATAGGAAATAACGAAGTAAGAGTGTTACTAGGTTAAGCAGGGATAAAAGTGAGATGCAAGAAAGAACAGCACAAGGAAAAAAATAATAAGGAACAAAGAAGGACGACGGCAAGACGGAAAATGTCAAAACATTCTTCCATGTCTGCCTGTATCATCCCTGTTCATGTGAGTTAATATAGGCAGCACACTACATTTTAAATAATACAACAGACTCACAGATAAAAAGAATAAACATATAAAAGATTCAACAACCATGGAAGGCTGTCATAAGAATGTTTCGCCTAGCAGGAACACACTAGTGAGACATGAGACTGAATAGACATGCTGTTATTGCCATATAAATGTATGTATGTATGTATATATGTGTGTGTGTCTGTGTGTGTGTGCTAGTCTGTGTGTGTTTTAGCTCATAACCTTGGAAATGCAAAAGGTCTTTCACTGTTGCATTCAGAATTAAATTTGCTACAGAATAATCATTATACTCTCCACCACTATGCCTTTGAGGTTTATTCTCTTGGCTGAGCATTGCTTTGCCGTTTTGCTCGCTTTTTTAATTACCAGTCACTTCCTTTTTTTAGTTTTCCTTTGGAAATTTTGCAAGCGCTCTCATACATTTATACTCTTTAAGCACATGCAAGGTCTTTTTTCTTGTTTTATTTGTGCTGCTTCTTGCAATTTAGTGTAGTCAGCTTTTCTTATGCTGCTTTGTGACCCCGATATCATTTACGGTGGATATATTACTGCTCAAACCAGTTTTGACCGTTATGTAGCCACGAGTGGAACCATTTTTCACCCATGCGCTCTGTTCAGACACCTCTCTATCTACTAATCAGTGTCCATATTCAGTGTTAGAAGACCCCGACAACTCAGTCAGGTTGTCCCGCTCTAGCAAAAGTGTGTCTGCTTCAGGCACAGGCAATTTTGCCTGATAGATAGTGCCAAGATGATTAGTGGCAGTGTCAACCCTTAAACCAAGGTGTTTCACCAATACAAGCTCTTAAAGGAGACATATTGTGCAAACTGTTTTTGTGTGTTTTTGTATTTGCATGTGGGTCTCTACTGCTTCTATAAACTGCTATAAAATGAATAAAAACATTCATCCATTTTCTGTAAAATATTAAAAATTGTTTGGTGTCAGGAAAACGAGTTATTTTGATTTCTGTAGTATTGTGATGTAATAACTACTTTAGAACACGACCCTTCCTCTTGGAAACCCCACCATGAATACCCCCGACAGATTACTGGAAGATTCACTGTTTGGATTCTAGATTTACATTCACTGTGCATAAGACAAGCTGTACGGTTACCGGTAAAGGAGTCCCACAGGAAGTGTTGAGTTTTACTGGAAATTTACAGCTAAAGAACAGTTGATAAGGATCTATTTTAAAGGAGGTTTCTTGTTTTTGACTTGACTTGACTTGACCCCTAAACTGGAGACATGTAGGTACAAATATTGACTTTTTCAAATAATGACTTTTATTTTTTGATAATGTTTTCATTGCACATGAATGAGGGTATTTGTGTTTTGCGGTAAGATCCCAGCCCTGAGTTGTTCTCTCTTCTACATTCCAAACACAGTCCATTTGTACACAATTAAGTCATTAGCATATGTTTACTAACAGTCGTTAGCAAACTTTTTGACAATGTCTGCACAAAAATTGAGGAATAATGGGCATGGGATTTGGTTCTTCATGCGCCACGCTGATCTCTTTTGAACTCCTGTAGAGTTGCAAGGATTCCATTGGCACATGTACACTTGTTGATACAAAAGTCTTGCTCTCAATCAAGGCAGAGATCGAGAAAATAAGAGAAGCATAAGCCAATTGGATCATTTTGATTTTACACTTTCTAAAATTAGAAGATGCCTTTATCCAAAGCAACTTACATTTACAGTATATGGTCTTTTGAAATAAAGCTTAACAGTGGCCTCCTAGCAAATGGTGAGCATTTATTACTACTCGGGTTAATAGTCCTGTACCATCACCATTACTGCTGGCCTAGTAAATTGATGTGATGTGTATGAAATACATGTTCATGGTACTTTCAATGGTACTTTTTCCAAAATATACTTTTTTGGTTCACCAACACGAATAATCCAGGTGTAAACTATGAAAAAAATGCAGACTTGTGTCTTAGATCTCTGTAGCGTATATCTTGGTTTTAGTTGGGAAAGCTGTCAGGAATCTCACAGATGTTGAGATGTGTGTCAGTCATGCAGTCAGGTCCCATCACTGCTATTTACAGAGAAAATAAACCATGACAGCTAAAGCATAACAAATGTGTAAACAAACATGATAAAAATTCACAATCTAGGCCTGCTCTGTACGTATCTGGTGCATGCTACTCGTCTGGTGCCAAATGCTAGCTAATTTTAGGAAGGTGTTCAAGCTTCCACTTCATCAGCAGCTGGACTCCACGGCTCAGTGACCCAATTTCTGCCCTCAGCAATTAATCATTACAGCTCTGAAATCAGTCGTGCAGTGGGTCTACCCAGCAACTAGTGAAAAGCCAGCAATCAAGATAGGCAATGAGAAACAAGTTCTGTGATTTGTTTAAAGTGCATTAAACCCTAGTAACACCATCACTAACGTTGGGGATATTTTCCCAGGTATAAAGCACCGGATTTAAACACAAAAACACTAACATTGGGAAAATGCCACCCATGTAATATGTCATTCTCGATCACTAAAGTCAGGTGAAAATCACTCAAACCCAGGTATCTTGAGATGTGAGGAAGGAATCAACTAAACCATTAATTTCATCAATGACTGTCCTGAAGTTACCCAAAGTCCCTTGCAACTCAGACAGCAGAAACACAATGAAAATCACATGACAACAATTGTTAGTGTTCTACAGTTAATACTTTTACTACTTTGGATAATACTTAAGGATAATATTTAGTCAAGTAATTAAGTTATATAAGATATTTTATGGAGCTCCCAGTGTGTCTGTCCTGCGATGGAATTGTAACTTGTCCAAACTGCTTTTACCCGATAAATCAGACCCACTTCAAACCCTGAGGCAAGCCAATGATGTCTTAGTGGTTAAGGTACTGAACTGAAACTAAGAAGTACAATTCTGCACAATCAAAAATAAATTGATTTATATTTCAATGTCTTTGAAACAGACTGTTGACCTGTTCAGGAATTTAGTGTATGTGCCCAGTTTGTAATTTACAGTGACCCTAAATAATATTATTATAAGAATCCAGATAATGGAAGAATGAGTGGATCTTTTAACCCAATAATTTCAATGAAAATAAATCTTACAAAATCTAGGATTTCCATACTATAACACCAAAGCTGGCATTTTTAAATCTCAGATCTGTCATCTAGTAAGGTTGTGTACGTACATTATAAAGTGTAGATTGTGGCATGGCCCTCAGTGAATGCAGCTAAAAAGATGAAAAATGATTTTGCAGACTTGTTGGAGGGGTGGATTCAGGTGCAGCTCTCCTCAGCCAGCAATGGATGCTAGTATGGGTATAGAGGGGAGGCGTAATCAGGGTAATCGGATATGTCTAGACTAGGGCCCTGCTTTCTGGGAGGTGAGGTGTTCCCCAATGTATCACTAGTTACAATTCTATAACTAGTTACAATTCCAGAAGTGGCCTACAACTTCATGTGTTTTGACTAAACAAGTGCGGGAGCACAGATAAAAATCACAGCGCTTCTTTTTTTCATTTATCCTTTACAATAGGGAAATTGTTGTGTGTACAGAATGTGTACAGAACAGACATGCACAAGGGTGAGACAGTAGATGCAGCCTGCAAATGTTATTGTACCATAAATCATGGTGACAGCGGACGGACTCACACACACACACACACACACACACACACACACACACGCACGCACGCACGCACGCACGCACGCACGCACGCACGCAC
>JAOTRQ010071402.1:0-12377 GCA_028565875.1 Hoplisoma paleatum
TCGCGTCGGGCCAGCGCAACGCCGGAGTATAAATAACATAAGGATTACCTAATGGTAAATGCGCTGCACCTGTGTGTTGCGGGAGAAACGCGTCGGGCTAGTAGACGGGATTACCAGATTAGTAAGAGCGGGATTACCAGAACGAGATCTTGTCGGCGGAACGCGGACGGGATTTCTAACAATAGGGAGGAAATGCTCTAGATTGTAGAAGTGTAAATACAACGCTTAAGACAGGCCTAAAGTTGGGTAGTATACTAGAAAGGAAAGTAGAAAAAATGACCACTGACCGGCACTCTAACTCAGATGCCAAGATCAACACCTGTTCCAGTCATTGTTCATGCAACACCGAAAAAGTACATTTAACGTAAATTTTAATCTGGACAGTATACAAGACCAAATGACATCAGCCTTGTGTAGCATTGTGGTAATGAATTTCAACAGCAAGGAATAGAAATCTGATCAGATTGATATGGGGAAAAGATCAACTGTACTGTGTTCATGTGCAGGATGAAGGGGGTGAATATCTTTTTATTTAACTGTAATACTGGTTTATGATGCTGACATATTTAGTCTATAATGTTTTGTACCACAGAAATCACGTGTACACATTCACAGTTTAATTAATCCTAGTTGCATTATAAGTAGTGTAATTAAATCTTACCAGGAATATTACATTTCATTGTATTGCTCTTTGGACTTTAATCATTTCTGACATGGATAGACATGGGGGTGAATACAAAATGTTAGTGTATATCTCATGAGGTTTGTGGATATTTCTGCTTCATGAAGTATCCAAATGCAGATATGTCCCCTAATCAAAAAGAAAGCTGAACATAGTTACAAAAAAAACCAATATGGAAGCCAAAAAATGAATAACTGAATACAAGGTGTAGTAAATTTGACTGGACTTTACTAAGTATGAATCATCTACTTTTATTCTGTACATATAATTTAACCAAATAAGTCTAATTGAATCGTACAAAAAGCAAAAGCTAAACAATATGTCGACAGTAATATGAAAATACATGGACAATACAATAAAGCAAAGCCTTTTGCTAATACTGAACATTATCTCAAACTAAGCACACAGAAGCATATCAAGGCTAGATTGTGCAATTGATACCTTAAAACCTCTTGCATGAGTTTACTTTTTAAAGAAAATTGTATAAATCGTTTATTGAGAAAATCCACATTTCTTCTGGTTTACGTGATTCTTTATGAATTTCTGATCACAATGTCTTAGATTATCCTTCCACACGCTCTTCCTTAAACAGCATCTGACCAATCCTAGTATAGTAACCATTAGTAGCCAAGGACGTCTTATCAAGCATTTAATGCGAGAGAAAATGCAAAAAAAAGGCTGTGTCTACAGCAAAATATCTAAGCTGTTTATAAACTCTTAATGAACAGTAATATTATTTACCAGGGCTGTCAATGGTAATGTGAGCATTTACACAGGGTAACCTATTTAGCTGGGAGTGCTGAGTTTCTGCAAGTAGAACATTTAAACTAAATTTGTGTTAAAAATGTACAAGAAATTTATTATACTAATTCATATACTACATATTCCATTTGATATCATAAAAGTCAAACTCCTTCACACAAATATAGTTTAGGTAAAAACATAGATCAGTTTTGTAGTTTAGGTGTGTTTTGTTTACTATCTTGCTGCATGATGAAGGATCTACTACTCCGTTTGAGTGAATCATTTTCAATTTACAACCAATGATTCTGTAGACTTTCGAGTTCATTATATTGTTGCTCTGATGCATGAACTTATCAAAGAAGATTAAGGTGACTCTCAGAAAAATCCAAGCAAGTCCAAACCATGACACTACCTCCACTGTGCTTTACAGATGTCACTTATGCTCGTTTTGGTGTCTATTATAACACACACAATGTTTCTGTCATCAACTGATGTTCTTTTTGGTCTGTTCAACGTCTGTAATTTATTACTACTTGTACTGTTGATGTTCTTTTTTGAGAAATTTAAAACAATTGTACTGACTATGGATAATATTTGTGCAAAGGTTGTAGTTGGAATATCATCATTAAGCTTTACAGTTGCTTGTTTTTCAATTACCTTTGGTTCTCAAATTGACTACTAATCTAACTATAAATACACAATCAGCACAGCAGAAAACAAAATCTGAAACTGAGTGTAAACATTCAGCAATATTAGTTGTAATGAATGTAACCGATCAGACCTCGACAACAAAACATACCTGACAGTCACATATTCCAATACATTTGCTTATCAGAAAAAAGGGTGAGATTAGACAAAAAGTGTCATATGAGGTCACTTTCAGATGTAAATACCTGGAAATAAATGCTGTAATGTTGATCTATTGATTAATATTTATCTTGTAATGTCAAACTTAAATGCTTCAGTCTAGAGCAGAAATGAAGACATTGGCCTCACTGTGCCAATACTATAGGAATGGACTGTATATGATTTCTTCTCTGTTTTTAAATGTATTCATCACACTAATAAATTGACAAATAATGTCATGTGCATTGCCTTCAAATGCATACTGAAGCCCATTCTGCCTACAACAATACGTCACCACTTTTGCAGAAGTTGGTAATAATTCCTTTAGGCGTGTAAGAGCTTGATAGAATTAAAAACATGTTCGAATCCTCGTTGATTTATATGCTGGGAAATCGAGATGGGGAAAATAACCATTGCACACTTTTTCTTAAATGCCCTACTTTCTGTTAGGGTTCATGTGGTGTCACGCTTACCTGGCATGGACAGACAACGCCGCCGAAGTTACAGAACCCCTCTGGCTTATAACGGAAGCCAGCTAATTAGTACCGATGACCTGCAGCTGGTGCAGCTCTATTTAAGTAGCCACTTTTGTGCAGTAAGTTGTGGCAGCTTTAGCCGATTTTTTTGGGTACATGCTGCATCTTATGCAGGAATACAGGTATTAGCTGGTACTATTTATACGAGGTTATTATGGCTCAGGTGGTCCGGAGGTAATTAGTTTCCTTACTTTTAGAAACTGCTTATAGTTAAAATCATGTTTCTCCTAAACCATTGTTTACAAGGGTAAACTGCCAGTGCTAACGTAAGCATGTTCAAGGATACCATTATTGCTCGTCTCTTGAACTCCTCCACACCCCTTGGTGCAGCAGATAAACTGCATGGTTCGTATGCCGTAGACCCGTGTTGAAGACCCACGGTCACCCTCTGCATTACTGTCCCCGCCCTTTTTGGCATGCATCTGGAGGGTGGCACTGTTGATTGTTTTTCCTCAAGCCAGGATCCTCACCATTGCTTTCCCAGCTTTGCTATCCAGGTTGCGTCTGTTGGCCGAGAGACACGAGTTCAAGCCATGATTCAGGTGCACAAACACCAAGGAACAGTCATGCAAACTAGCATTTAGATCAACTCATTTGGTTGTCTTTAGTCCTGTTATTGATTATTTAGGGTGTTTATTATATTGTTGTTTGAAAGCTTTAATCTCCATATTGTATTTGTATCTTTTTGTTTCTAACACTTTCATGATAAATCATTATATTATAAACATTTTTCACTTTTAATAAGTATCATTTGAAGGCCAATTATTTCTAACAGTTTGTGAGATGTGCATATACCAATAACCCTTTAAATAATTGGTGTTTATATGCCACTTGATGTATTATATTCCACTTGATGCCACTTGAGTCTCATCTGCAGATGAGAATCATTTTTAGAGACTATAAGATTGATCGTGCTGGTAGGTTCCCACATAGCTGTCTTCTCTTGTTCCTTTGATCATTTGACAACAGAAACTGTTCTATAAAACAATCTGCTACATATAATATTATAAAGCCTTGTTCGCCTACCATCTGACTCTAATTTCATCTCCCTGAAATGACCTTTGTAATCAGCAATCAGTCTGGTTTCAAGACTGGTCAACATAACCCTTGCATTGGGGTTTTGTACTTCTCTACCACTGAGAAGCTTCAGCCAGCCACACGTCTTAACCAATATGCCTTTTATGGACTGTATTTTGTTGTCAACTCTATTTAGCCTAAATAAGCATATCAACTTTACCAGGCTTTGGGAATTATCTACATACTTATATAGTCATATATGCCATTTTGACCTTTCTATTCTATGTACAGTTACATGGTCTATAACTGCTACTGTTTAGCAGTGATAACTTGATACATTAGTGTCAACCATAGAAAAATGATTCTGGTGGTGGAAGAAACATACTAAAACCCAGTAAGGTTTCTGAACATATTTGCATATTATAACTGTTATTGGCTTTAACTAGACTAAAATGTTTACGTGTTTCTCGCTCTGGATAAGAACATCTGCTACATGCTGAAAAGCTAAAGTCATAAAATAAATAATAGTAATAAACAAAACTCAAGTATGAAGCATCAAGATGAGATTTTGTAATTCAGAAAGTAAATAATTTTGTAATGCAAAGTATTATATTCAGTGAGTAAAATTCCATGCTGTTCTAGCTACAGACTTTCTCTTGAAAAACAGTTAACAGTTTTCTGGTCATGTTAAATGTATTTTGGGCAATCTGTAGACCAACCTGATCCTTTATGGTGATGTTTCTTTTATGGAGTAAGTCGCCAAAAAATAGCTTGAGCCTGTTAACAAAAAATAATCAGGTTTGATTCTTAGGGTAGATTTTTATCAGATGTTTTTATACATATTGCCTGCCCACTGTATTGAAACATGCTGATCTGTGGCCATTAGTTCTTTTTTTAAAAGACACAGGGCTAAACCAAATCGTGTCATGACATTCCTCCTCCTACTTTTTGCTCTGTGCAAACTGACCGGGAATCTGACCATTCAGACGTAAAATTTTCTCTAGCAAAGGCGGGCCATAACTCCCAGCACTACACATCATTCTGAAGCAGGTATTAAACAGGTATTAACAGGTATTAAACAGGCGCTACACAATCCGCATTTCTTATGCATGACATGAAATAACAGCGATTTCTGTTAGAATGACAGATTCGTTAACTAGCTGACCCAGAATAGCAGTTGAAAAGTGTCGCTGCGTATCTAATTAAAGTTTTTAATTATTTACCATCTCTGTATGTACTTTATGCAATGGACTATTTCTTTCAACAAGACAAAATTGCTAAATTTGCTGTTTTCATACTTTAGGTGCAATATTTTATATTTAGAATATCTAATGCAGATAGTAAAAGTATGGAACAGTAGTAAACCATGTGCTTTTAATTGTGTTTTGTAATAACAAATGCATAAATAAGTAATACATTTTATAGCTGCTTTTGATATTTATTGTTCTATTGGTGTGTAAATATGTAAATCTTTACTTTCTAAAAGGTATAGTCGACCACTGCATCATCCATTGTATCATATGAAAAGCTAGATTTTACATTTTAGGCAATTTTGATTTAATATTGGTGGGTTTTGAGCTTATTGCTCAGCTCACTTTGCTGCTGTTAGGGAAAAGGTTATGAATAACAGTGCTACAGATAATATATGCATAACATACCTTTAACAGTTACACACAGTTATTAATTGCAATTCTACTGGCAATAAAGAATAGGGTTGCCAGGTTCAGTCTGTTTTTTACTTCCCTTGGCTCCCATATTTCTAGGACATGGGTTTTAGACAAACAACCAGATCCGGATCTTTGCCTCCCATGAATAATTAGTGCATGTCATATTTTCAGCCATGCCATGTTACAGTGCAATGAACGCTTATCAACAAAGATACTGCATTGTGAATTTAGCTCATTATTTCAGGTTGATTTTCAGCTAATGTAATGACATAATAATACTTAAATTTTACAGAAATCTGCAATGTGATCTGCTACAGTTGGATTTAGGAAGGAACTTGTGCTTAACATGTATGAGTAACTGATTGATTTTTTTTATATAAAATCTATGTAGACTGTAGAAAATGTAACTTATTTTTTACTAAGCACACTCCGAGTTTTTGATAAACACATGGGGATTGTTGTGTACACATGCTCGCTGCCAAGATAAGCAAATGTTGTCTAAATCAATTAAAAATAATGTGTAATGAATGGATAATGTGCTTAGTAATATCTCTGAACTGCTAGAAAAACTAAGAGTGAAAATTGAAATCTGATAAGTTTCTGATAAACACATGAGGATTGCTGTGTACACACGCTCCCCGCCAACACTGTCAAATATTGTCTAAATCAATTAAAACAACACTTGGATATGAATAATGGAATGGATAATGAGCTTAGTAAAATCTCTGAATTGCTGGAAAACAAAGTAAAAAATATCCTGGCTGTCAAAGAGTATTATAGCAAGCCATGCAGTAAATTGTACATGTACTATGAGTATGGGCATGTTCTTCCGGTAATTTGAGTCTTTCAGTACCTGATATCATATTCCTCTTGAGAAAGCAGCCTAAAACAGAAAAAAATATCCTTATCCTTAATAAATAGGTACGTATAAGGAAGTATTTATTTTATGTACTGAATTCAAATTAAAATGTAAAAAATTAATTGTATTTTTTGTATATATATAGTATATAAGTATTTTTATAAACAAGGTGTTAGATGCAGATGGGTCAAGAACAGAAACTGTCAGACATACATTGAAATTAAACTTGAAGATTGAATTATTTTTCCGGGACCACAACATACAGCATAGAGTGCAAAACAGTACAATAAACAATGCAGGTACAGAACAGTACAATAAAAACAAGAAGGCCTATAATGAATACAAAAAGATATTTCTAAGCTAAGCATTTCTAATCTAAAGTCAAGGCTAAAGACAAGTGTTGGTGCATGATACTGAGGTAGAAACATTAGTTGTGGGGATACAAGAGATGAGAAATGATTAAAAATAACCTGTGCAAAACGCATTTATATTGTTTAATGCAGGTTTAATTTTTGAAATGCACATAAAATGTATATATAATTTTGTATGTGTTTTTTAATGCTGCCCCAAACATTTACATAGAGTTGTAGGGCAGTTTAAGGGCAGTTGTATGAGCTGTAATGTGGCTTCATTTGTAATCTCACTGACTGTCCACCACTTGTATCACCAAGGACTGACCTTGACATTAGATGATGCTGCTTGTCTATTCATTAAAATAATGCATATTTTCTTCTAGATTCTAAAAACCATGTGAGAAGACTAAGCAAGTCAAAAAGCATTTACATCTCATGAAACTAACTACATTTTGTCCACTCACAAGCTTTAGAAATGCCTCTTCATCCTTATTACACTGTAGAACTGTAACCTTTTCTACATCTTCTCACTAAAATCGACACTTGAGAAAAAAATTACTTCTTTCCTATTTTAGCAGATTTTTAGTCAAACTGAAGTGATTCCAATTGCTCATTATTAAAGAATAAATGTGCTGCTCATTAGTGGTTCAACAAGTGCATGCAGCTGAAATGTCAGCAGAAAGCAACTCCTGACTTGACAGTGCTTGACAACATTCTAAATCTTTTGTTAGAGCTTAACCACAGTCAGCATGAGCTTTTTTATTCATAACTATTTAGACAGACCCGGATATAACCATGTAACCAGCATATATTGAAACAATAGTTCATTTGAGAAAGATACAGGCTTTGTTTGGGGTGGCAAAGGTAATGTTGGTCCCGGTTCCTGATCTATCAATCAAAAGGGGTCAAGTATTAAACCATCAACAGTGTCACGAGTCCAGGCTCATTCATTCAAACTTATCCATTTGTCTTGTTATTCACTTCACCTGTCAGTGGTCATAGTGGTCCAGTGTTTGTTTATGAATGCAATTGTTTTCATCTGTAATAAGAACTGGTTATGAGCAGTCGTATGTTCTCTGTTTTTTGCTATGGGTTATTTATTTAATTAAAAAAAAATATATATATAACTGTATATAATAAATCTAAATCAAAATGTTTAAAATGAATACATAAACAATTAAGTGTTTCATTTACATCTAAATACAGTATAAAATACATTTATTGTAGCTTTATTCAGTTCATCTACTTTTACTCTAGTTTTATGCATTGATTTTCTTGATTTTTGTAGAATACACTGATTTACTAATGTTTATTTATTTATATTTTGTAGAAAGTGAATAAATGGTTGAATGTGCAATGTCATGTGATGGACGACATCATGACTCTTTTCAATATGAATATGACAAAAAAAAAAAAAATTCTGTGTGGTCTCAGGTTACATAGTTAATTGAAATATTATTACATACTGTACATGTAGACAAGATAAAACACAGGTCATTTGCAGTGCAGTAGGCTTACTACTGCTCTTTTAAATGTAACTAAGCTACTTCAAAAGTGAAATTACTGATGGTTTAAACACTGCTGGAAGGTTATTTGACTCTTTTTAGGTTCTGCATTCAGATACATTTTACAGACATACCTTATGGCAGTCAGATCAAACCGTTGTAATAGTTTTAAGTTGCATATTGCTTATAAAGCTGTTTATTACTTTATTATTTTGAATGCAATGGATAGTAAAACGGGGTTTAACAGCAGCAGCCTGTCAACGATGAGGCATGAACCAGGGAGTTTCTGGTTACTACTTTGACCACTTTATTTTAATTTTTAAATTTTATTTTTAAATTTTAAATTTTTGCAGCAAAATATGTCTGAAGAACATTCCATAGATATGGGGGAGTAATTTGCAACTAGGCTTTGTGGAGAGACTTTGGAGAAGCTGCAGATAACGTTTCCTAGGAGTGGACAGCGACTGATACCGGACCAGCTGGATTCATTTTGAAATAAAAAAGTATGAACTTTAGAAAGGCGGGGTCTTGGTCAGTCTATCGTGGGCTTCGGTCTGCATTTGTGAGTATGGGAGAACCTGTGTGCACAGTTGTAAAAGCGTTTATTTTTATTTTTTGGGGGGGGGGTGTTGTCGACTAATTTATAGAAAAGGTGTGTGTTGTTGTTCCATGTTTTTCTTTGTGGGTTCAGGAATGGTGTTTAGGGGACCTTGAAGGCAATAACCGAGCCACTACCTGAGGTGATGATGCACCACAATGAATCACTGGAGTGTCTGACATCACCTACAGACAATATACATCCAACAATATTGAAAATAAGTCGAGTATCTCCTTTTTTCCTCATCGATAATGTCTATAAAAAGATTTAATCAATAAACAATCAAGTCTTTATTAATTATATTCCATTTGAAAGCTTTTAATAACAAACTGAGATGCAGTAAATCCAATCAATTTTAAACATCTTATCAAAGCTGGTCTTTGGGGTATATGTATTCGGGCATAGTGGCACAGCAAGTAGTTTGGGTGATGTATAACTCCAGTGTCTGGGGACCTAACACATTTCAGGATGGAAAATTGCCTCCGGGTGTGGGTTAGTGAAACTATGAGTGACAGTCTGTAATGTATGTGTTGCTTTGTCCAGTGTGTATTGACAGAAATTGTATATTAGCTATATTGCATCAGGATTGTCATGATATGCACTGTCAGCCCCTATCATTTATGCCAGTGTCTTAATCTTTCTTAGACACGACTAGAATGTCTATAGGAAGTTGTGCTTGGTTAGTAAAACTGCTGAGATTGGAACTCAAGAGTTGAGACACTCCACTTGTAATGAGCTATCATATTAGATAGTTGAAGCATATATCTACCCCCGTTGTATTTTAGCAACCTTTACAAATACTTAAATTGAAATGAATAAAAAAATAATCTTTGACATGTCAGGTTGCACTAAAACAAGTGGATGCTTTCTGGTAGAATGACAGTAATACATTATTTAAGCAACATAACTGCATACATAAGCATAAAGAGAATTTAAAAATAAAGTTTGGAATTTATTTACATTGTATTTGATTTTTTTAATCAATTTCAGTTTCAACTGATATCAAGTCAATATTAATTGTATAGCGCTTTTTATATTTAAGCATTGTTACAAAGGAGCTTTACAGAGGTACCGCCTCACCCCGCGTTGAGCAGGCCTAGGGTGACTGTGACAGCAAAAAAAAAAACGTAGGAAGAAATTCATGAAGAAATTTTGGAAGACTCATAAGGAGCCGTCCATGATGCCTCAACATTTAACCTACTTAACAAAATACGCATATAAATTGTATTTTTATATACAGAAAATATGCACAAAGAAAAACACAGATGATTTTTTTGATCAAGAACCTTTAAACTGTTAAGCAAGTTCACTGCTTATGCTTACTATTAAAGGTATTCTGTTCCTTTCCCTCCTTATTCCCTTTATTTCAGCATTTTCTCAGGTGAATAATTTGTGGCAATTAAGATTGTGTGACTCGTTCCAGTTTCAGAATGCCTGGCAATGTCCTAAAAGAAAGCTATTTCCCAAATCCACCAAAAAACTTTGAAAAAGAACCCTGGTATTACATCGGCCAGGTGTTTTTTTATTGAATTTATTTTAACTTGTTTTGATTGAATTTGATAAATTAACAAAGAATTCTACAATACTTTTGGTTCTGCATTGTGTTCAACGAATGTTATAATAATGTTTTGTTAGATTAGAATATCACTGAAGTATAATGACCATTTAATGTATTTAATGAATTCAATTGATGTATTTAATGCATGTACTAAATTACACATGGTTCATACTTCATTAGTTGACTACTAATAACTTAACATTAGTCACCATGGCAATAAGGCCTTTCTCCACTGATTTGAATAATGTTACAGATGTCATCAGATGTCAAATTTGACTGCAAAATTTGACATTGTACTGCGATTTTAACTCACAAAAAGCTGCTTAAAAAGTTTAGCGAGAGAACATTATCCAGTCCTTTCGCCTGTCCACACTATATCAAGTCCCAGTTTGATAAGTGTGCCAAAGCTGTCACCATGCAGAGGTGAAGCGTCACTTTTTATGTTTCTGCAGTCATTACCAGTGCCCAAATGTCACCATATGACAGACGTCAAGCTAGTGAATGCAGTAACATCTCAGGGCTGCCCGTCAAGCCCCGTCATCAGCTCTCAAAGTTCAAAAACAAGTTTAAGGTAGTCTGTGAAATGTTAACAACCTTCTAAATGACCCTCCAAGCCAGCACTTACCTAGGGCATTTTTCTGTATAATTTATAATGGATATGAATATTTTATAAGGTTTGTAATGGGAATTGAATTCATAGTTAATATTCTGTTGGCCAACTCCCAGATGCAGAAGACGTCTGCATGGTATCCTATTAAAATATATTTGATCTGCAGTAAAAGTCTTAGTGTCTGTGTAACATGAATAGCTATGTGAGCACAGCCTGTAAATTGGTAGCATGAATGGTTCACAGAAAGAATGCGTTTGATAGGTTTGATCTCCAGGTGGGGTGTTTGAGTATTTTTTGTGTGGTTTGCATGTTCTCTCTGATTTTCTCGATTTTTCAATCATTTAAAACAGTCCAGTCTAAACTATTACACTAATCTATTCATTACTATCTCAGTGCATCGACAAGGTTTAAAGCAAATTAGCAAACAGTACCTCCAAGTAAATCTCTTTTTTTTATTTTGCCACCTTCAAAAGTAAAAACAAATTTACATTATTTTATACAATTTAAATATTAGTTTCTTGTCGCTGTTTTTTTAATTCGGTTGGCAAGTCTTCTCCAACCCATACTGCTACTGAGATCATGTATATCTAAAGAATTACTTCACCTAGTGCATGTTTTTGGACTGTAGAATAAAAACCCTGGGCCGACCCGGGAATCGAGCCTGGGACTTCTTGTTGTGAGACAACAGTGCTAACCACTAAGCTACTGAAAAAATTTACAATAGCGAAAATCTACATAAAAGTCAGGTATAATAATTGTATTCCTAGAAAAAGCCCCACTTATGTTGTGTATAAAAAACAGTTGTACAAAGACAAGCATGGGGACCCAGAACATCTGCTCGTTTATGCCAATCTTGTGGAAGTTGCATCATGCAGAACATGAACAAAGTCTTTCTGTTTATGCTTGAATCGAGCATCAGAATGCCATTATGGTGCCAGGTGGACTGGTTTACCGCATTGGTTTCTTTAAGGATTACACAGAATGGTCCAACACTGGCAGCTGCTGGTCTTTCAAAGAGAGGAATTTCATTGTCTGCTTACATCATAACCCATTCCAGTGATTAAGTAACAATGTACATCTCAAGATAGCAGTCAATCAAAACAGGATTCAGCCTTTTGACTGATCCTCCAATAATGTTGCAGATGCTCCACATTCAGACTCACCCACAGTTCCATTCATCCCCAGCCAGGACAGCCAGGACAGGGACAAAATCATAGCATTTATCCATTCACTAGTGAGTTTTAAAGCAATGACAAAAAACACCCAATGTTGCCCAGTTTGAGTGAACATTTTTTGAGCAAATGCATTGATGCTATAAGAGCATATGATTCTGATTCTGACTGAACTCAGTCACTGAAATTGTCACTGTAACAAGCTTCTCTTGCAGCCTTTACAGACACTA
>JAOTRQ010071430.1:0-12375 GCA_028565875.1 Hoplisoma paleatum
CTGCGACTAGTCGACCAATGGAATTTGGCCGACTAGTAATTTTTTCGGTCGACCAACGAATAATCGATTAATTGCGTCAAAAATTGCGTATTAGGTCAGCCCTAATGCAGACTATCCATCCATCCATCCATTCATCCTACTCTTACCACTGCAATGCACTGGATTGTGCAATCTAGTGGCTAGGATGGAGCCTAGCTGAGTAGTGGAAAGGCAAAGTTTAAAATCACAGACTTCAAAATATCACCACTGGTTTGATAACAGAAAATCCTGCTGTACCACTTGGTCATCCACAATAACACACTCTTTCCTCAAGTCATTAAGGTTCTCAGGTTGCAAGCCTCAACATGGCGACTTAGGTGACAGATCTGACAGTTTTTGGTCTGAAGAAAGTTCTGGAAACTTCAATTGAGGTCCCCCAGTTATTTATGCTGAGGCACAATGACTGAAATAATAGTGTTATTTAGGTATTATGGCAACTTCCATCTGAGTACATCCTGTTTGGGATCTTCAAAATTTTACCATTGATCAATTGTTAGGTGCTGTCTTGGTCTCATGATGTCAAAATGTGAACAGCATGAGTTTGGTTTAAGTACCAGTTCTAATTGAATTAGGAAATATTGTGTGGCGTGTCCATATGTAATACTAGTCATGTGATAGAGCTCCTGTGTGTTTGTAGTGAAATGTATTGTATTGAGATGGTGTGTATGAAGTGGTGTTATCAGATTTAATGTGTAATGAGTACTCTACTGAGATCTGATAAGCCGTTTAAGTGTTTTATCTGATGGAGCCAAGGTAAATACTGGTCCTCTTGCACTCTATAATACACACTATAATGCCCTATATATACTAACTAATGATAAAAGAGTGACCAAATACATAAACACGGCGCTCTAAAGTCCGGAAAAGATTATGTGAGGTGTTAAGTTTAAAAGTCATTGAGTTTTAAAATATTTTTCCCCAATATTTTTAAACATGTAAAATTACAATCCCCTAATAAAGGTCCTAAAGGCCTTTGAGTATCAAAGTATCTGAGTTTAGGTGACGTCACCCTATGTAATGGACACCATTTTTCAAAGTGTGATTATTTCTGATGTCTGTCAAAAATGTAATATTCTCTATTACATGATGGAAAAGGAGTCAAAGCACCACATTAAAAGATGCTTCACTTTTAAGTGACTAAAATAGCATGTGTGATCTGCCAGGCTAATCAGCAACCAACAGCAGGTCGAAGCCATAAAAAAACTCTGATAATTACCACTCGAGTATATGAAAATTTGTTGCATGATTAAACAACTTACCAAATTCAAATTCCTGACAGCTAATGGGTGTTAAAGTCAGTCACAATTATTGCAAAATGTCTGATGCTTTCAAGTTGTGGCAAGTCAAGGCTCACTTTCACACAGCTACAAAAGAAGGACTGGTGTTTTTTGCAGGATTTCATTACCAACCCAGCACAAGACCATTAGACTCCTGCTGTTAATACATCAGTATTGGTCTTTGAACTCATGATTACGTGAATCCGTTGAAATTATTCTTTGGTAAAAAATCCAACAATAGCGATAGCAACAACTAATTTTAAAGACTTTTTCACCACTGTGCTTTTACACACAGTAATTATTCCTCTGCATTTAATCCATCGTGCAGTGAAACAAACATTTAAACACACTAGGGAACAACAGTGAGCACATGGGTGCAGTTAGGCTTAAAGGCACTTTAGTCATGACCTGTTGACTCTCAAAATTGAGCTGACAACCTTCCGATGACAAGCCAGAGTTTTCTACAGTTCTCTACCAGACCACGACTGCCCCCTAGTAATAGTACATCTGCAAAACCAATAACATAAATAAATAACTTTAACCAAAGGCTATACATCATAGACCTTACAATACTGGATTTTTTTTCATTATTATTACTACAAGATCAAGCTCAAGGATCATCTTGAACTGATTATGGTCTGTTGGTTCAAATATAACACATTTTCTTCTGCCCGACAGCCAAATGTTTTTTTTACTACACAATTTGCGGTACCAACTACATAGTGAAACCAGTGAATATTCAACAATAGGTGTGTGTTTAACTAACAGTTAACTAATATGATAAAAACCATTAATATCAAGCATCTTCCATGGACAATCAGAATTAAACACTGAAAGTAAGAAGTAAATACTGTAAAGCAGATTCATCCTGGGATGAAATGAGCTGTAGGGATTCTAAGTATTGAGTCTAACAGTCTTCACATACTGGTGAAGGAAAAGTATTTGTGAGAGCTATTTTCTTCTTATTTTCAGGAGTGTTTGAACTCAAATTACAGGTGCATAAAAACTCTATCGACAAAATCTTAAAAATATGTTTACCCAACAACAATTAAATTCACATCACAACAAACATGATATAATGGTGCCACTTTAGTATATGATGTAAATATAACTGCCCTTTAAAATACCAAGTAAATAGCAAGTTTGTTAGTTTATTAGGATTGTAATGTCATGCTTTACACGTTGATTGAATTCACTATAGGAAAAGGTTACTCATTACACAAGATTCATCAAACACAGTTGAAAATATATTATGTCTCTAATGTACCTCATTAGAATACGTATTACAAAATTCATATTTTTTTGTGAATGGTGAACGGAACCACTTCAGTCATGAGTTTATCATGTCACGTAACATCATCAAAACAGAAGTGAATCATTTACTAATAAATGGTGATATCTTCTTAGAAGATATTCCTTAGAATCGGTATAGCACCATTTGTAACTGACACATATATTTATGCATTTCTACCTTTTACCAATTGCACGTCAGGCCTTGTAAAAGTAGTCTGTAAGCTTGCAAATTTGGGAAGTAATTGAAATTGTTCCTCCAGTTTAAAGCTAGATGTGTTAATATTTGTTGTTTTCCACATCATCCTGTAATAGTTATTAGTTCTCAGCGTTTTATCCACAAGAACAATTGATTTGAGCAAGATATCATTTTGAATATGTAAAATATTCTATTCCAGTAGTTCTAACATAATAAAAATTCCAGGCCACAAATTCTTAAAAATAACATTACTGGAAACATGAATCATGTGCAGAGAGCAGGGCTAAAAATACCATATAATTGCCCCTAAATTACTACTAATACAAATGAAAAGACATAGCACTGTAATTATTTTAATCTTCAATGACAATTGTTTAAAACTGTAATTTACGAAAGAAAATTACATAGAAGGCTCTCTTCCTTCTAAGCAAAAAAAACAAAACAAAAAACATGCGTCCAATAAAAACTGCAACATCTTGACCCGAAATAGTGTTTCTAAATTAATATATATATTTAAATCTTTCATTTGTTTTTACTAATTACTAGTTACAAATGACAAATTAATTTACTGCTTCATTTGTTTGCACAGAGCGCTTTTTTTGAGAACACAAGGTGCAAGCTGGGAAATCTGTATTCTTGACGAGGTACATTTTCACCTACTCAAAGTCTATCTGAATTGCATCCGGACCACTGCAGTGCTGAAGAGAATGATATGAAGAACTGCAGTTTTACCAGTAAGTGCTGGGCTTCAGACTAGATGCATGTTAAACAGGACAGTAATGCATCACAACAGATGTTACTTAGTCTATTCAAAGTTTCGTTTGAAGCGGATTAGTTATGTAGCCCAGACCGATTCATTGTTGTGACCCCTAAATAGAGGAGTAGCCAAAATAAAATAATATTCCTGATACAGAAGCGCACACCAGGTACTTTATTACCTCATCAAACATCAAATACAGTATTACATCGAGGTACACAGCACCCATTCGACCAGCTGTGTTATTGGGCCCAGAATCAAAAATATAAATTACAATTGGAAAATAAATATTGAAATTCAGCAGTCTTAATCTGTAACTGCATGATTTTGGCTCAGCATCTAGCGCTCGATTTGCCAGTTGGGAGAGACTTTATACATGAACATAATACATGGAAACACACATTTTTCAGTATTTCAGACCTTTTTACTCCGAAAAAACAACAACAACATAGCGAAAAAATATATATCTCCATCTAGCGAACAATTAAATTACTTCACACACTTTGATTGCTCAATACATGTTATCATTTCCGGACATTTTTCACTTGTTTTTGTTAACAAAAATATGGTTTGTAAAAGCAGTGAAGCTTGTCTATGATTTGAATGGCATTTTAATACTTGCACCAGACTTATCTAGACTAGAATCTTCTTGGTTGCTTCCAAATTCAGCAAGTTAAGTGAAGTGTGAAAATTGGTGGATTTTAAGACCTGACCAGAGGAATTACTAGAGAGAAAAGTACAGTGCTGGTGAAGTATGTTTTATTCTGTATTATATTAAGACACTCACCGTAGAGCAGCACATGAAGACGATGATGAAGGACTCGATGACTCCTCCAATGCCCACCATCCATGTCATCCTCAGAAATAGAATCACACCCAGAATGTTTTGCATACAGGGAAAATAAACTCCCATCAGAGTTCCCATCCGTGGAGCCTGTAAAAAGAGAAACAAGTTTTATTCATTCTTTTTCATTACTAAACTGTTGACCCTTGGTGTGTATGTTAATCAGAAACAGGATGTTCAAAACAGACATGAAAAATTGGGCAGGGCATTAACTTATCACAAGACAACACACATTCAGTACATTCTCCTACTCACTCACACTTTGGGGCAGTTTAAATAGCCAATTCACTTTCTGATTCCTTTTTTCCCCCCAAGGTGGCCAAACGGGTCCCCAGTCTGTTGAAGGCATGTATATATATATCCTAACTATGTAATAAAATTATATATGTTTGCATGCTATAAGACTAAAGATTTAAACAATTCATTTATACACCTGAACAAGTTGCAGACATATATTTTAAGTTTTTGACATTCAAGTGCAAATTAATGCATGGATAAATAACATGTGACATCTAAGAATCCAAGTTTAGAAAATGCAATGAATGCATGCACTACAATCCTCTAAATGACTAAACAATGCCCATTGAAAAAAAAATTATAGCAATAGTTTACATAACTACTAACTAACATTATGTTTATTCTAAGCAACGGTAGACTCGGTACATTCGATAGATGTGATTCTGGTTATACACTATAAGTTTACATGAGGGGAAACAGAACACCTGAGTAATGTTGATCATGACGGCTGCAGGGTTTTCACAGTAGTTCTGCCGTGAAACCACAGCTCTGCAGTGTCTGTATGCATCAATCGAATGATTACAAGCTAAGTTCTGATAGCTGAATTGCTCAGAAAAATCAGGGCCAAGTAGTGTAGTGTAGTTATTATGAACTGGGCATTTATTTGTCACAGCAGCTGCAGGATGCATCACAGTCAGCATGACATATGACAACCTTGTTTCTAAGATACAAGCTAAACATTTTTGACAAAAGAACACATTCCACATATGTTCTAGGCAATGCTAAGTGTGCTTTAAATGTTTTGTTTTTAACAAAAAAGTTTACTTTCTTAATAGCCGAGGCATTTCTGACACAAAGCCCTGACAGTGGTGGCTCAGGTGGCTCAGGTTTCCGGAAACTGTGCTTCAACAACATTGGATTAGTGGTGAGAAAAAGATGTGCAGTGAACCATGATTCTTGTTAACACTGATGCTATTCTGGCTGGCAAAAGTTCACAGCCTTGTCTGTCGTGACCCCAAAATCCTCCTGAGTTATAGTCCTCCAAAAGCACTCCTGTCCCTCTCACAAAGAACAGCTAAAAGCTTCCCAGCAGTGTTTTTTCCTGGGTCCCTTTGTAATTGGTAACACAGGAATGCTATTAATGTTAGCTCCTCCTGATGCTTCAGGAGAACTAGAATAGAAACGGTCAGTGAGACTTTGCAGTTTACAAAAATGTTCTTTCCCGTAATATAAAAGTGAATATGGGGTCAGACTGTAATGCCTGCCTGCCTGCCTGCCTGCCTGCCTGCCTGCCTGCCTGTCTGTCTGCCTGCCGGCCTGCCTGCCTGCCTGCCTATATAAAGGACAAAACTCACTTTCTGGGTGCTCTTTTATTACTACTTGTGTCTTTATTGCACCTATAAACAGAAATCCATCCATCATTTTACCGTAAATCAGTTTAAATATTTTGGTGTCTGATCTCCACATGACGCAGCATTTGAGTGTTAGTTTTACATTTTTTATGTTTTTCCTGACACCAAACTGTTTTTTAACAATCTAGGGAAAACGGATGGAGGAATCTTATTTAAACTGGGTGTTTATAGAAGCAATAGAGACCCACAAGAATATACATTTAAAAACATACAAAATCTTTGCATAGCATGTGTCCTTTGAAATATGCTTTTTCTTTTGTTTGCGCTATTTAACTTTATAATTTACTTTATAGTGAATATATTTACACCCCCAGGTCCCCATGGTTGTAGTGAGTCTGAATGTTGATGCTTGATTGTATCGTATAAATTGCCATGGTGTCCTTTTTTTTTATGAATGCTTATATGAATATCGATATTGTACAAAAAATAGTTCATTATCTTATTTTAAGCAAAAACATCAATGACTAGGTCAACCACTTACAGCAGCCCTAGTCAGTAGTGTCACACAGGCACGACACGAACACAACCCAAATACACCAAATACAGTAAATCTTTATCTAAAGTATTCAAAACTTTAATCAATTCTTAATGTTCTGCTTAATCAATTAATCAAATGCTTTCAGTGTTCACGAGCAATCTGGTAGCATCTTTTCTCAAGGACCTACACTCTTTTGTGTTTGGCAACATTTTGAATCTATCTTGCCAAAAGAAATCTTGTTTTGCCACTGTGTTGGCTGGAGCAAGTTCTCATTATCAAACAGGCACCATATTGGGTAGGTGAGAATGTTAAAAATCAACATTGCTTGGCAGAGGCCACTTTTTCACTGCATGTCTGTGGAATTGAGGTCATTATAGCCAGCTCACATTCAATTTACTCTTCCAGTAACTGGAGCAGGTGTGTAATCAATCTTCTCTGCATGTGTACTGAATTTATGACAGTGTGTGTGTGATTCCAGAAGCTAAGAGACTTGTGTACTGTGTTAAAAAAACACACCAGATGCCCAGAAGCCCTTTGGGAAAAATGTCAGAAAACCCTGGCTATATGGCCTCAGGTGCCACAGTCCCATGGCTGAGATTTCCAGATGTTTATCATTTTAATCCCAACCTCCCTGCTGCTGTGCCATCCTTTGCCACTCTGCCTCAGACACCATGTCAACCAGTGCCTGCCACCACCTAAGCAGCTGTGGGTCTCAGATGTGCAGCATGTAAGCCCCACTGTAAACATCCATACTATCCTTAAACAACCGTGCAGATTACAAAGTAAATGGTTGTCATTATTGTTATCACCTTACTTACATTTTAGAACTGGCAGTGAAACTTAGATTTACACGCTAGTGAACGCACACTACGGGGCAGTGCTAAGTGCCACAGTAATAAGCAGTTTTGACTTATTGAGGAGTCGAACCAGAAGCCTTCTGATTGCATGTCCAGTTCTATAACCACAAGGCCATGACTGCCCCTAAAATTTGAAGAAGTTCAAACATTTCAGTAAGCAAAATCACTTTTTCCCCCCACAAAATACTTACTTACTTACAGTTCTTAGAATAAAAAAGGCACAGAATATGGAAAAAAAACATTTTCTTACAAAGCTCCAGAAATCCAATTTAAATTGTATTTGTCATTACACATATACTGATGTACAGCACAACGAAATGTTTTCTTCGCATATCAGAGCGCAGGGTCAGCCAACATACGGCGCCCCTGGAGCAGACAGGGTTAATGGTCTTGCTCGAGGGGAAAAGGGTCTTGGCAGTGGCTGTGTAGCAGAGCCTGGATTTGAACCCCCAACAATTGGGTTCCTAGCCCAACGCTCTACCCACTAGGCTACACTGCCCCTAACTTGAACTTGTTGAGTCTCGATGTTTAAATCTAAACTAAAAATGTACATTATTTACTCTCTCAAACCGAGGGTGTGTGGCTCTGGTTTTGGGGATGTGGGGGGTCTTGGCAGCCTGGTACTTTCATACTTGGTTAATGTCTGGCATCACATATTTGCTTCTGGAGGCTTCTGATTTTTGGTTTTCTGAGACCAGAAGTGTCTAGAGTGGGAATTATATTAGTCATATAAATGTCTGATGCACAGTGATGTTGGGTTGCTATCTTTCTGTTTCTCTTATCTCATCACTCAGGTTTGATGACTGTGTATGCGCTGGGCGTTGTTGTCCTTTTCTATTTGCTCACTCTAACTTTTAGTTAGGTTGTAATAATCAGGACTCTAGAACTAATCTCTGCAAAATTGTGTACTTTTTAGAGCTTGGACTGAATGAAGAACTCCAAATCTTATTGGTGCTTTAGAAAGAATCCTGTTCACTTGTTCCTGTTAGGATTCATTACACAGTGTCAACGTCATTAATTCCACTGGATGCTTTGTTATTAAAATTCTGGATGCCCTTCCTTAGACTGGGGACCAGCACTACAGTGCACTAGTTTGTCCATCTTAGTGGTAAGGCCGGCCCTCATCCGACCTTTGGCAATATCGAGATTCAAACTGCCCCACATGCGGACATTGTTGCTAGAAAATCAACATCGTGATTGTTGGGGTCATCAAAGCTCTGATAGATTGATGCCCAGTCTAGTTAATTCCTACATTGACCAAGATAAAGCAGTTAATGAAAATAAATTAAATTTGCACTGTAGAATCAACAGGACAAGTTAGTAATAAATATGAGAAATGAACTACATAAGAAATTTACAAAATAAGAAAGTAACTACAACATGGCAATTATTAATTACATTTTTCTTTAAAATTCATATAAATAATGCCATTAAATCTGTATATAAAACCACCAGCACTACTGTATTTCAGCAGGAATGAGAGGCAGGATGAATCCAGAATAGAAGTGGTATTAATATGACCTTGTCACTTGGCCACACCTTCAGAAGCTGACAGTGTTAATAGTCTTCTACTGAGAAGTGAATTATGAAAGAGCAAAAAGCAATACAAGGAACACTTAAAGGCCAAAGAGGATGGCAGACAGCCCATGCAGATTTGCATAAGTGTGGGCCTGAGTGTCCGTGAAGCACACGATATAGTGTGCCAATGTTCTGTCTTTTTATCGCAATTTAATAGACTCTTAGGCATGGAAAGTGGCTCTGTGGGATAGTGCAGTCCAAGGTAAAGAAGATCAAGTCTTGTTTGCATGTTCTCTCCATGACAAAGCTTTCCTCCAGGTGTTCAGGTTTTTATCCCACAATAAAAAGACATACAGTCAGGTTCATTTGAATTGGCAAGTGTGAATTATGTCAAGATCACAGTAAACAACTTTCTGAGCTGTCAGTTGGCTGTGAATACACTCTACCCATGATGCAATACGATTCACTATACTGGGTTCGTGATAGGATGTTTTTAGCATTTTTTCAAACAGCGTGATGCCAACAACTGCCACAGCTCGCATAATCTGCTTAGTCACTTTTCATCCCTTTTTGTAATGCTGCTTCCCCAGCACAGAACAGCATGAAAGAAAAATATGCACGAGTGATATATATATATATATATATATACATACATATATATGTGTGTGTTAAAGGACCTTAGCCTTCTCAAAAAGCAAAAGCGCTTGCACAAAAAGTCTGTATTTGTAGGTACTGACTAGGTCTGTCACTACTCTCAATTGAAATGTGGTTGTAGAACCATCTCTGACCTATGATGGTCCACCATTATCTCTGTTGTATTTAGCAGTATTTACCTCCGGCACCATACAACAAATACAACAAAGTCCTTCACTAGCTTCCTGTATTCCCCTTACTTTCGATTGGGTCACGTGACCAGGGATTGTTAATTCTGTTTTATATATAAACGCCACTAATTCTCCTGTTTTCCAAATATATACAAAGCTGAAACTTGGCTCTGTCATTCCCTATCATATCATTGGAAAAAGTAACTGCTTCTATTAATAATTCTCTCACTTATAAACACCAAAGCATTCACTCACTTAAAACAATTCTTATTTAACCTGTTACACGTTTCTATCAAATCATCCATCGAAGCAAAGCACGGCTAGTGTTAGTAAAACATTAAGCCTAAATGATCAATGTGCAGCTAATTGCGCTAGCATTTTCTTATATAACATGCTTGTGCTGCACATGATCTCTGATTGAGAAAGCATATGTAAAAGCAAATGCATATGTTCATCACCCTAAGACCTAAACAACATGTCATCTAAGCAAAGAAATACAACAACCTCATAAAATCTCATGTGATTTGAATCACATTTTTTTATACAATGTTCACCATCATCTATCTCCATTAAATATGCGTGTGAAATCTCTGCTTAAGGTAATTATCAGTGCAATCAAGCGTGCAGCCAGAGCAATGCATCATGACATGACAATCAAGGTGCTGCAGCTGAATTTTAATAGGGAGCTTCAGCTCAAAGAGGAGAGAAAGACCTTCGTTTGAAGACAGAAGAGCAGCTAATTATTCTTTATTATATACTTCATGTACAACGCTATACAGGACCACAAGATTTCAAAAAAATTCATATTTTTGAAACGGACAACAATCCTCCACTTATTATTTCATTTATAAACAGGTTAAAGATTCTGACTAAAGTTACATTAAACATTCAATTTTAACAAACCAAAGACATTTAATTTAATGTTAAAAGAAATTTTGGAAGGTTGCTGGTACAATTTTGAGCGTCAACAGGTCATGACTGAAAAGCAAGAAAAAGTCCACCACAACGGATTACAATCTGTTGTGGCGACCCCTAGTGGGAGAAACCAAAAGAAGAAGTTCAAGCGCAAGCCAGGATAAACTTGAAGGCTTGTGTCAGGAAGGGCATCTGTCATAAAAACTATGATAGCACAATAAAATAAATGTAAATAACAAATAAATCATACCATACCCAGTATAACACATCAGATGGTACCACATGCTCAACAGATGCCTTTATCTAAAGCAACTTACATTAATTACGGTATACAATTTAAGCAATTAAGGCCTAAAGGTTTTGCACAAAGGCCCAACAGCAAAAACCTAGCATTGGTGAGAGTTAAGTCAACGTCTTTAGGATTACTGGCACTAGACCCTAACCGGAATGCCACGGCTGATACCTATATAGTAGAGATCAATGACAGAGGCACCAGGTGTGACATAAGATAGGAGATAGAAGAATAAAAGCAATTGCAGATTCATTATCCAAGCAGGACAATCCTATGGCTGAAAAGCCACACAAGCAATTATAATTACTAAATGAGTAAAAGTTGAGAAATTCATCAAACCAAACCAAGTGTGCAGCAGAAAGCTGGGCACGGGAATAGAATCACAGGTGAATGGCTGAAAGCACCACATTAACACTGCACCAGTAAACACAGAAACACACGAACAGTCCTGAAAAGAGACAAAAGAAACTAAGAAAAACAAACAACTAAAATCAGAAAGCTGCCCCATCAACCATGGACAAAACTTGTGATTTAATGTCATGACAATTACAGACATAAATATTGCTCCCAATCAGAAATAAAAGCCAAAGGCTAAAGTATGCAAGTACAATTATAAAATCAGTTATTTCTAAATCTTTTTGCCAGATTCTTCTTTAAAAGGTCGCCACAGAGGATTGTGATTTACATTATTATTCACCTTGCATAGTTTTCATGTTGGATGCCCTACTTGACACAACCTTCCTAATTATCCGAGTTTGGGCCAATGCATTGATATATTCAACCTATGGCAAGGGTTTTACAGGACAATTCAGTGCCTCCAATTAACCTGACTGCATGTTTTTGTGACTGTGGAGGGAAACCTGGAGAATATGCAAACTCCACACAGAAAAGACCCTTATCTGGAGGTCAAATCCAGGAACTTCTTGCTGTGAGATAACCCGGTATGTGCTACTCATTTTGCCACCATGTCACCACAGCGTTTTTAGATTTTTAATGTCAATGTATTTTTATTTATATATCATACTTTCAAATACAGTTTTCTCCCACAGCCCCAAACCACTACTCCTAACTTGGATGACTTTTGATAGATAAAAACTCCTGCAGACCGGGACCACCGCACAAAAGCTTCAGTTTTGAAATTGCTCTGACCGGTCATCTAGTCAACACATTGCCTATGACACACTATATTCCTCACACTAACAGATGTTGTGATGGAAAGATGACTGTCAATGAGATTAATCTCTCTCCCACAGTTCAGCAGAATAAGACAGATGTGGAAACAGTTGGATAATCCACCTTGTATTATTACATTCAACGTTGATTATGGATAGAATCAATCTGGATGAAAAAAATCTTTGAACAAGTAACACACACACACACACACACACACACACACACACACACACACACACACACACACACACACACACACACAC
>JAOTRQ010071441.1:0-12374 GCA_028565875.1 Hoplisoma paleatum
ATATACACACATACATATGTGTGTCCATAGTTTAAAAGAATTTTAAAGAAGCATTTGATACTATATAGGTTTACATTAAATATTTACTCTGCTTATTTTTATAGATAAATGTTGTTTTTTTGCAAATTAAATTATTGTTCTTGAGTAAAACTAGTGTCCTCTTTCCAAATATTCGAATAAATAAATTACACCTTACCAGTAGGTAAGTTTGCAGCAATGTAATTAATAATAACTGCTCATACTTTGCATTGCTAAATGACCTAAAGTAAATAGTGTAACAATTGTTGCTTTAAAGTCCTTTTTATGTATCATGGTAGACATAATTGCTTTTTCACCCAGTAGTATCTACTCGCATAAAAACGTTTGATTTGAGTTGGAGGCCATGTGGCCAGTGTGATATAAGTTAATTGCTGAGAAATGAGCACATTTTTATATAGTTTCACAATAAAAAAAGTTTTATTTATTATGGACATACTATTGAATGCTTTAATGCTTGTATTCAATTGTTTGAGTGTAATTTCCACTTTTCCATTTATCTGCAATCTGACTTGGTAATATGTTGTGTAGTAGATTTGGTGTTGTAGATATATATTTAAAAACTGTTTCTTTTTTCATAACAGAAATGACTGCCAGTTATTTCGTTTACCAACTTGGCTATTATGCCAGAAATAAGTTATGTCTGCTGTAAATGAACAGCCTGGTCCGTTTACAGTTCTGTTGAAAGAGCTAAATATAAATAAATTACTGCATTGTTATGTTTTAAATAATTTTGAAATAACCAAATTATTTTTAAGCTTTTGATTATATAACTTATAGTATCCTTGTGATCAATCTGTGTGTCAAAGGTCATGAGCATAGAAGTCAGATTGTCCAACCAATAAGAGTGCTAAAACATGCATGCTGGGAAATTTGCTACATTCCATCCAGTGAGCGTCAGAGGATCAACCACATATTTAGATAGAGCATGGCAGCACTTTTTTCTACATGTATAGTGGTTATATTATGCAGCTTGCTGGGACAAAATATCATTGAAGTAAGGTGTTTCAAATACCCCCATAAGTAAGAAAAACTTTGCAATTGTATTTTATAGTGTTTTTTTTCCCAGGGGGAATTCTGATTAGAGGTTAATGATCTCTCCGTTTTTTGAAATTGAACAAATCCTAAAAATAAATTAAATATGTAACAAGCTGGCCAGTTTACACTGTAATTATAAAAGTCTTACATATTAATTTATTTAAATAATAATTTATCTAAAATAATTATAATTAGGTTTGGTTTTATTTATGATCATAAAGTTTATTGCTTTTAATTGCATACTAGGTTGATGCATTGATTTGGCTGTTGATTACCTGTGGCCGTGCAACATGATTATTTTTAACTTCTCTTTTAAAGTAACCGATTAAGTAAATGATTCCTTTTGACCCTTGTTTGTTGTACTGTTTAAATATCTTTCCCTATAATAATTGTCTTGGTCTATTACTTGATTTATCCTAATCATAAAACATTTGACTATTGTCAAGACATGGGATCATTTTAGTAGCCCCAGATGTTTGTAGATTTAACCATTTGTGTTTTATTTAAAATATTTTGTGTGTAGTTTTTCCAAGTTTCATTTGAAATATTTCTTTAGCAGTCTATTGCTGGAAAATGATTGTTTTAATTTATTTTAGAATAATCTTTATACTTAGAATCTAGTTGAAGATAATGTGGCATGGATTTCTTTAAAAAGAAAATAGAGAACCTAAGATGAGTCATTTACAGCTATAACTGAACCATGACCAAACTTGAATCATTCTGTCAGACAGTGATTTGTCATGTATTTTGCAAATTGAGTTGAGCTTACTAAATGAAGCTCATGAGCGGTGTAAATTCTTTTTGTTCATCCATTGGTAGAGCTGGTTTCATTTATACATATACAGATGTGCATTGCTGAATTGTTCATTTATAATAAATGTAGTCCTGCACATTTGTACCTTTAAAAAAGAGAGTGCTGCATTTTATGCTTTCTAAAATCAGCGCAGTGTAGTCAAGTTTTCATAAATCAACATGAGTATCGACATAAAGATACCATTTTGTTCCTGCGTCTAGGAAGCAGTCATATCCTCAACATGTAATATCTGTGTGTTTAGACGAAGCTGTAACTATAGTAACTAGACCCCACCCCCAAGACAGAAGGGGACTCTCTTGTTCTGAAATGAGGTGCTGAGAACTACTATCCCTTACAAACAAGTCCCCGCTCCTATAGGTTAATCCTTAAGGAAAGAACATACCATTGAGTGAATTCTCTTCGGGTTGAGTTTATTTATGAACTGGTGTAAATCTCTGCAGTCAGAAAACCTATTATCAATAACCTATTTAAATCAAATCAAAGTTTGTCACATACATAGTTATACACAGTACAACCGGCAGTGAAATTTACTTCGTAAACCCATCACTGTACATATTTAACATGAACTTTGTGTACTGACGCATTTTGCCAAACTAAATTGAATTGAGTACTACAGGTACATTTTTGTAGATTGCTTTTGTATGTTAGAGTTGCACAGGTTTGGTTAGTTTTTGCAAATTGCAAAAAATAAAAAAAAATACATTTTTGGATCTAGATCTAATCTCATAGATCTAAATAAATTTGGATCGTTTTAAACAAGCTCATATGCCACTATTAGTGCTCTAGTAGTTGTAGTACTTTTAGTACCTATTATGCCTGTTGCATGACATTTCTGACAAATTAATTTATTAGTCGTGAAGAAATTAAGGTCTATATTATGTAATGTTTTTTGTGTGAAATGATTGAACATATAAAGGTTTGAAGTGAGTAGTCAATGGGTTTTGGTTATTAAGCAATTTTTTAAAAAGTATTTATTGTAAAATCCATAGTTAGAACTGTAGTGTTTATTGCACCGTGCTTGTAGTTTGTGTGTGTCCGGAGAGTACAGTGTTGACAAGCTCAGTTCCCATGTGTAGTTTCTATTGGTGGACATCAGATGGTAGTTTTATTTATTATATTTGTGAGATATGAAAATTTACAACACTTTGCACCCAGTTCTCAGAATATCTCCTTTATATCATGCAATGATGACACAAAAAGCTTGTCATATTTTTGTTTACATTTGCAATGCAGCGCTCTTTTAATAGGTATGTAAACAGTCAACTTGTGCATGCACAAGTCTGCAAATCGGTGTTCCTAACTACACTGTGTCAGTTTGTGAGCTTGAGTTCAGATCTCGTTTCACATCAAGTGCCAACTGTTCATATCTTTAATTGGACAATTCCTTCCATGGGATTTACACTTTTCAAAAATGAAAACGATTCTGACTTGTTTTAAATTTCATCGACTCATTATCTAAACAGATAAGTATTAATAAATGCCCTAAATAGGCGGAGTTGGTTAATAAACACCATCCACTTCATGAACCTTAGTATATTTTTTTATGATCGTCTCTTGGCCTCTCCTGTAGGTATGTTTGGGCTCAGTAAGGTTCTTTTTAGATCTTATATTGTGTTCAGTGACATTTGTTTCACATTTTATCTGCATTTAAACACGCACTGTGTGAGTCGTATGAGGTAGGCAGATGGAACCAGTGAAATATACTAATTTCTACTACAAACAAGACCTACAAGTTTAATATAATTTACACATTTGTTGAAATTAACTTGTTGGCTAGTTTAAGTTTCATTAAAATGTAGCTATGTATTGTATGAACTTATATAGGTTAAATCCTATACTACATGCATATTTGTAATTTGCTGCTGATCTTGGTGTTTTATTTTTATATTCACCAAGCTATTCACATTGCTTTGTTTTTGACCGACTTCTGAGAACTAGCAGCATCCAATATGGGTTCTTATGTTTTTCATAACCGTACAGTCGTTCATTTAATACAGATAGAACGTAATCATTATTACGAAAGTTCAAACTTTTTTGATACTTTGCAGTGGGGTGGTGGGTTTTCATTGAGGTTGGTGTCCTCCTTGTACACACGTTTGTTTTTTATTCATTTATTAGAAACCACCTGACATGTTTTATATAAAAGATTTTTATATTGAAAGTAGTGTACAGTGCAATAGAATGTTGCATAATATGAACTTGATTCTAAATAGGTAACATTGTTGTAGAGAAATTGCATCAAATTTTGCATCAGCTCAAAATAAGCATCAGCTTATTTTAAATGACATGTTGTGTTAAGCAGTTACTGCACACTTAAGCAAAGCTGTACCTTTGCCAAATCATACAACTATGATGTAAATAACTAATATTTTTTTGAACGTCTTTGGAACTCTGGTAATCATTTAAAGAATAGTTAGCATAAGTAAGTCTTTTAAATTTGTCTTTTAAAATTTAGTTGCTTCTTTAGGACCCGTTTACATCTTTTTGCTGTGACTAGAAGAAATGTTGGTCCAGATATACATTTTCTATGGGCTTAATACATATTTTGGGAAATAGTCAATCAAGTTTTCCCTTTATAATTAACTTAATGCTTAGTTTTACTGTGGTGGCACATTTGAATAATGTATTTGCACGAACAAGTTTATCATGGATTAAATAGTGAGTTTACGTGTATCATTATTGTTGTTCATAAGTTTAGTGAAGGTCAGCAAAGTCATTTGCATAAATTGTCTATAGTTTATTTTAAAATACTCGTGCTTAACACTAACAATCTTTTTGCATTCTTTTATGTAATCTAATCATTGCTTTTATAACATTACAATGAAAAAATAGTGAATGTGATCTCTATAGATGCAGTTTGTTTAAATGAACAGCTTTATTGCTGAGTGAAAGAACAAATGTACTAATCTATAGGATGTGTGCTGGTGTGATCGTCCCTGCACAGTATATATAGAATTTAAAACTGGGTAGTCTGATCGGTTTTTATTATACATTTATTACAAGTTTATCATATTGATCACTGCGCTCAATGCGTTTTTGTGTCATCAGTGTGCAATTCTGCTAGCAGCTAAACATCATTTATATTTTCTTGACTGATTGAACTAATGACCACCAACTTATTGCTACTGCAGAGGTTTTTGTGCTAAAAAACTAGTCCCATTGTCATTTACTGCCTCATCAAGGCTGCTGCTGAGTGGTGCTGTTAACAAACGCTTGTTAACCTACAGTGTAACTATGATACGTAGTGATCGAGTATGATCTACAAACGTTTATCTGACTTTTTTTGTTATGAAGTGTTTGTGCTGAGTGTGGACACACCCCAGAGCGGTAAAAAACAGGATTAAATATTTCATCCGACATAATAGCAACCAGGTAATTAATACTTTTCAGAGTTATGCAGTCGTATATCATTTAACATTCATGGCCTAACACTATACAACATGTCATTCCCTATTTTATTAGAACACACTGTGCAATTATAATATTGTTCTAGCATAATTGTGTATGCTATATTTGTTTAACCATTCCCATTCTCGGATTTTTTTTTTGCACTGTTTTGTTTTGATTTCACGCTCATGTAAAATGAATGGTCATGGGTAATGAATTGGTGTGCTGACCACTGTGTTTATTGTTTAATTTGTAAAAACAAATACGTTTGTCCATCAAACACTGCTTTTTCTATTTGATACAAGTGCCTACTTTATTTTACACAGAAGTTTAAAAACTATTTTATTCTTTTTCAGGAGCTGTAAATTGCAGATCAGAAATATACCACCACACATGCAATGGGAGGTGAGTGACCTCTCATATCGACTTCAATACATTTTTAAACAAATTTATAGGCAGTATTATACTAAATCAACATTTAAGGTCTACATTATTTCTCAGATGCCAGTAGTTATTCTACAAACATTGTTGTTCCACTGATTGTCGCTTTTCTAAACTATAGGTTTAACGGTTAGTTTGGCCTGAAATAACTAACATCTCTAATTCTACAGTCCAGATGTTTGTTTTTTTTTCATATCTAAAGAACATTTGTAGCTGCATTTAATTAGAAGTCCATCTAGCTTTTATGTTCAGAGTGGTTTCACCTTTCTTACACAAGCAAGTTCAAGATGAGAATTTTGTCTGTAATTTGTGTCTTGTGATCTCGCATGTACAAATATTTCTAAATTCTGAATCTATTTTAGGTTCTGGAGAGGTTTTTCTGAAACCGTCGTTTTTGTTCCACTGGCTCTTAGATTAGTCCTACCTACTTACAGTAATGAGGAAATATCATTCATGAACAATTATTCTCATCTCCAGTGTGGTATAGATGCTTGTATTCAGCTGGATATTTACTTAGATGTGATTTTAGCCAATTCGTGGATGGATAAGATCGGACTGAACTTCGGAATTTCTTTCTTGTTCGATTTGTGTGTCATAGAGGGGTGGATTGATAAGAATTTTAAAGCATATAACAGTTGGTTAACATAACCAAGCTCACTGCTAAAACTGTACAGTTCCATCAAATTCATATTTTAAAACTTTTTTCACTACTGTGCTTTTTACAATCAACGGTGTGTTAAATTCCTACGCATTTAGCCCAATTTGTGCAGTTAAACACTTATTGAACACACACACTGGCAGCAGTGAGCACACATGCCTGGTGCATTGGGCTGCTCTATTCACATTTGATATTGTTGCCCTTGAAAAGTTTTCTGGCTTACACCACACCAGCTTTGTTGCAATACATCCATGCTACTGTAAAGGCGATTTCATTATTTTTATGCACAAGATATTAAATATTATAAAGCATGAGTAAGTGAATTACTGCATTTGCTGTACACTACCAAGGAAATGTGCAATAGAAGAGCCAATCTTGCAGGAGTTGTTGATGTGCTTTATTATTTTAAAGAATTTCATGCGTCCAAAAAAGGATGATAACTGTTCTTGCTGATTAAACAATTATTTCTAACAGTAACGTGATGCATGTCAGTGGAACTGGTGATTTTTGAATAGCGAAATTGGCTATGATGCATTTAAACAATAAAATGTTTATAGAATTTAAGTTCAAATTAAAAAGTGAAGGCTACCATGGGAAGTAACACATCTCTTAGTTGTCTAATGAACTGCAAAGCTATGGTCTATAAAAACAATCAAGCAAATGAGATGTGGCATGAGCACTGGGACTGTTCTGTTCTCACTAGTTCTGTTGCCAAAGTTACAGATATTGAGCCTCATATTTTGTGGAAACTTGATTCTTATTTGACTGTAGAATTCTAAAAAATGTCCCAACTGACTCGTATGTAAACAATTTCACAAATTAGATTGCGGCTGGTATTATGAAAGTGTGTCTGAATAGATAATCATAACTACATTACAAGCATTGTGTATTAACATGTTTTTGATCAGTGTATCTAAAATATTGTTTAAAACGGATTACTATTTCTGCTGATTAAAAAGCAAATAGGCCGTCTACTGTAAAAGCGGTCTGGTTACCCGGTACAGTTATTGGAGCATTCAGGATGGAGTAAACTAGATTCACAAGTTTATCTATGTGACTTTTTTTGACACGCCGTTGTTTAAGTACATATTATCAACAGAACAAATTACATTGTATTGATATTTTATATAGCAGGTTTGTTTAGTAGTTAAGATTCAATGCCCTTGAAGGTTAACCTTTTTATCACTTAAGTCTACATTGCGCAATATCATAAATGTCTATAATATGAACAAATCAACATTGGCGGGTGGTTTTTTTCCTGAGTTTCATTTGAAATACAAAGAATATTTTAATTTGAGTGAAAATAACTGATTACTTTTATGTGAATCCTTTTTTAATTCAAATTTTGTAAGCTGACTGGACTAATTGGAAAATATTTAGCTTGTTGTTGGTCATTTAAATGTTTTATTTTATAGACTAATTTTCAGTTTCAGTGTGGTTAGGGACTCACTATAGTATCAAACAATCCAATATTTATTCATGATTAAACTATCCTGAACTGTGCAAACGCAAGATTATTGTCTACCTTTTCGGCAAATGCTAAACATTGTTTAACTCAGTAGTAGCCCCCCACCCCCCACCCAAATTGTGTTTACTTCTTCTTTTAATAAAAATTACCTTTGAATGATATTGCAAATGTATAATCATAATATTTACCATCTGTAAATCTTGTTGTTGGTTTACTAACAAGACCCATTTCTTTCTCAGGTGTTGGATGGACTCTTGGCTCAGTATGGCACAGTGGAGAGTTGTGAACAAGGTTTGTATACACACAATATAATTATTATATTTTAAACTTTTTTATTATTATAAATTTCAGTGTTTGTGCGTTTCTTTACTTTAGTGAACACAGAAACTGAGACAGCTGTAGTAAATGTGCGATATGCAGCCAAGGACCAGGCCAGACAGTGAGTACCAACTCTCATCTCACTGCCGCCATCTAGCGGTAGATAAGAGGCATTGTAGGATCATCTGATTTCTAATCTTATCGAAACACAAGTAAGCTAAATTTATCAATGATAGAAAAAAAGACTGTAAATTCAGATCATTTTTGGATTCGGTCCCTATTGAGTGTTTAACTGATTCTTTGTGGGTTAAATATTTTTTTCTGTTTTCTTTCTTTTGTATCGTTTTCTCTTTTTTAGAGCAGTGGAGAAGCTAAACGGTTTCATGATGGAGAACTATGCGCTAAAGGTATCCTACATCCCAGATGAGGCAGCAGTCACTGACCCTTCAAATATGAGTAACAGAAGAGGCGTACCACGTGGTCCCCCTCGCCAAGCTTCGCCCTCCCTTGGTGCCCGACCCAAGCTGCAGTCTGACATCCCTCTTCGCATGCTTGTGCCCACTCAGTTTGTGGGAGCCATCATTGGCAAAGAGGGTGCCACCATTCGCAATATTACCAAACAAACACACTCAAAGTAAGTTTGGCTTTGACAGCAGATGAACTCTTATATCTTGTGTCATCCAACAAACTGGAAATGTAACCAGACATAACGTGACCTGGACTAGTGGTATAAAACTACTTTAGTCTTTAGTTCTGTATATCAACCAATCATTAAGTCATGTATGGAAAAAATGGCCATGTTTGATGTGAGTGCTGTTGGTAATTTACATTTGTATTTATATATGTATTTACCCGTTTCAGTCGTTTCTGACTCTTTGGTCACTCTGTGGACCGCTACTAATCCCCAGAGTTACTAATTATATTTTTACGGAGTAGGTTGCCAGGTCTTTCTCCAACCTCGTATCACTGCAGGGACCTTATGAAACTACAGAACAATTTACCCATTTCCGATCAACCTAATGCACGTTTTTGGATTGTGGGAGGAAACCGGAGTACCCGGAGGAAACCCACGCTGCTGCTGGGAGAACGTGCAAACTCCGCACAGAAAGACCACAGCCCGACCCGGGGATCGAACTCGGGACTTCTTGCTAACCACTAAGCCACCGTGCCGCCCAATTTACATGTTGGTAAATTACTATTGTTTGATCTCCCTTGGAATAGATTCTATTTGAGTATTTAGTCATCTCCTAAAATTGTTAAATCTTATTTCAACACCACGGGCATTAACATGACATTTGCTATTGGCCAACAGTATCACTTATGTTAAAATTGTATGAAGTTGGCTCAGAAAAAAAAAATAGGCGCTGGATTTATATATCAGTGATTTTTTGTTTTCGGTGGTAATGGGTAAATGTTGTGATTTGCAGAATCGATATACATCGTAAAGAAAATGCTGGAGCAGCAGAGAAACCAATTACAGTTCACTCGACTCCAGAAGGCTGCAGCTCTGCATGCAAGAGCATTTTGGAGATCATGCAGAAAGAGGCCCAGGACACAAAAATGTTAGTTTATAGAAGACTTTCGTATAACAAGAGTTCTCATTTCCCATTATAAATTCTTCGTTCTTTTAACCATGACTTTTAATTTTTCTTCATCTATCACACAGTACTGATGAGATTCCTCTAAAGATTTTGGCTCACAATAACTTCGTGGGGCGACTGATTGGAAAAGAGGGACGCAACTTAAAGAAGATCGAACAAGACACGGGTACAAAAATCACCATCTCACCGTGAGTGACTTGTAAACAGAACTGTTTTAGTGTGTGTGTGTGTGTGTGTGTGGGAGGGTTGCCAGTTTATTATTACCTGCAAATCTAAAACCTGTTTCAGTCTGCAGGATTTGACGTTGTATAACCCAGAGCGCACAATCACAGTAAAGGGTGCCATCGAGGCATGCGCCAAAGCAGAAGAGGAGGTTATGAAAAAAGTCAGAGAGTCCTACGAGAATGATGTCGCAGCCATGAACGTATGTTGCCTTAAATATATTTGCTTATTAAGCCAGAGAATAATTTTCCAGTTAATTAAATAAAGTGTATAATTACTTGCCATTATTCTGAGTTTTTGGCAACACGAGTTGCTCAATTTTAAACTTCATTCAATGGCATCATTTTGTCTCTGTGACAATATTAAGATAAATCAATCTGTTTTTTGTTTATAAAATTGTTTTTTTTAATGTCAATACTAATACATAATCTCATAATAAATACACCAGTAAATATTTTTTGGGTTGTTTTCAGTTACAGTCGAACTTGATTCCTGGCTTGAATCTGAATGCCCTTGGTCTTTTTCCGGGTGGGTCAGCAGGTGGAGTCTCCCCTTCGATGGGTCCAGGACCACTTTCTGGCCCACAACCTGGTTACCCATCATTTGGGGTAAGTGTGAGTGGAAGAGTGTTTAATTTTTGGTTATGCACTTGTTTTTCTCTCTACAGATCTCTTATCTGTTATAAACTGTCCTTATGATCTGTTTTACCAGCTTTTTTCAAATTATTAAACGAGGAAACGAATCGAAATATAAAAATAACAATCATTTTTTTAAATATTGCAGTATAGCAAGTTTTGGTTTGTTTATTTTTGGGCATCATGGCCTCCCACTGGATTAATGTTAGCTGGTGACTGTCAATTTAACTATTGGGTATTTAATATTGCTCTCCACTTTTAAACTAATTTGGGTCATTTGACATTGGAACTAAACAGAGAATCGTGTAGCTTGTATAAGTTTTTACATTTTGGAACAGTTTGTGTGCATTTCTAGTGCAGCTTCCTGGCAATTAGAGTTTTTTGTTTCACATTGTTTAGCGAAATTATTTACGTATGGGTCATCTGTTAAAGGTTCTGAGACATGGGCACTGGTGTGCTTGTGTTAATGTGTGTTTCTCCCATAGTGCAGCGTTTTTGGGAGCGAGGTGCCCCTATGCTCCTCCAGCAGTAGCCCAACTTTCTCTGTAAGTCTCCCTGCCCACAATTTATTGCGCGACTTACTATGGCTGCTTATTACTTCAGCTTGAAGGCCTGGCATAGCGGTAGCTTGTTTCTTATTGTGAAGTTGACTTGACTTTAACCAAAATACTGAAGCGAATGACGATTTGTGTGTGTTTGTGCTTTTAAAGTTATGACTTTTTTGTTTAATAGCTTGACTTGTTTTGTCATTGGCCATGACATTTTGCAGCTTGTTCTGGTGAGGTTTGCTTGTAACGACCGCTTGAGGTGTGGTGTTTTTATTTAGTTTCTTTAGAGCTTTTTTGGCTTGGCTTGATTTTTTTTTTTTTTAACTGGCTGCTGTTTAATATGTTTAGTATTACATGACTTAATTTATGTAACTGTGTGTGTGTGTGTGTGTGTGTAACTTACTAATATTGCATCACTAACCGGGTTTTACTATCAACATCGATTACACTGATTTTACATTTTACAGATACGGGGCCACTGTGCAGCTTTGATATAAGTATTGACAAGCTTTTTCATTTTTCAGCCTAACACCCAACAAAACATTTGATACATCAGTTATTTAAAGGAAATGATATGGTTTCAACACCGCAGGTGGCGTTTCCTGTCTTGAATCTAACCAAAAATGTACATCTTCAAATAAACAACTGAATGAGATACTTTAAAGTGTCTGAAGACTTAATCATACTTTAAAGCTGCGTAGTAGCCATTGACATCGGAAACTGATCTAATATAACCAAAAAAGAAAAAGCTCGAAGGTTGAGTGTTTCTGAACAAGACTTTTAACCACCACAAGAAATGTGTTGTATAATGGCTGACATTGCTCTAAGCAATCATCCAAACAAACTGCTTTCAGATGTGGGGGTGATGATCGTATATACTAAGTGAGCTTGAATTAAGCTTCAAGTGAGCTTGAAAGTCTATTTAAGCTGCCTCTATCTGCAGCATTTGGCAAGTGTGGCAGTCATTTTGATTTGCTCAAGATGTTGCTATTTCCCCCATTGTGATGCAACTGTATGCTCAAGAGTACTGATGTGCTGTGTAAAAAGTCAATCTGGCAATCCAGTTTGTACACAAACTTGGATTTCTATTTGATTGATTTTTACCCTACAGTCGAAAACGACCCTGGGTCGCTCTGTGGATCGTTACCGATCCCAGAGTATTTCGGCAATTTTCATTTTACAGGGTAGGTTGCCAGGTCTTTCCCCAA
>JAOTRQ010071474.1:0-12372 GCA_028565875.1 Hoplisoma paleatum
CACACACACACACACACACACACACACACACACACACACACACACACACACACACACACACACACACAAACACTACTGCACACACACAACTCAGTGATATTAATAATATGCATACATACACACATAAACACACGTCTACACACTGCTACTACTAATACACACACACACTAATACTACTACTACACACGCTACTACTACCGCTACACACTACTACTGTTACACTGTTACTACACACACACACACACACACTACAGGGTTCAGGGTTTGATACACACAGGCATGAGGACGAGCTGCTAACGAGAGATGTGAAGATACAACAGACAGAAGAGAGGAAGGTCACGCTGGTGTGTGTGTGTGTGTGTGTGTGTGTGTTCTGTCCTCAACAAAGAGGATCTGTGTCTGTCTGGGTGTCTGGTGTCCCCTCTCCAGGGACGTTCTCTGTGTGGGAGGATTGCGAGGGTGCGGGGTATCTTTCGGGTGCACAGAGGGGGACTGGGTGTGGCATCACAGGGGCGCGTCTGCAGGTGCTGAAATCACAGCGGAACCCGAAACCCGCCGTACACGAGCGCGGTGTGTGTGTATGTGTGTGTGTGTGTGTTAGGGCAGATGCCTGGAGTCTGTATATATTATAATATATTATAAGTATTATTATTATATTGTCCATGTTCACAACATGAATGTTCGGTGTGTGTTGACGCCACGTTGTTTACTTTTGTACAGTAAATATGAGTGAATTATAATCGAATAAATACGTAAACAAATAAATAAATAAACCTTAATTTAATTCGATTTGTTATTTATGCATTATGACTGAGAGGAAAGAGCACTGGTGGTGCATTGTGGGACGGATTTAGCTTTTAGAAACGAGATACAAGATAGTATCGATCCAAAACATCTGCTGTCTCTTCACTAAACACACACACACACACACGCACACACACAAAACATTTTTTGTTGGAAGTCGGATACACAAAAGCGAAAAGCGACACAGACCACTAGGGGGAGCACTACAGCCATCAAAACGTGCGCACGCTTGTAGTTAAAGTCATCTCTCCCTGCACGTGGTGGTTCCTTCTCCCACTTTTTTTTTAAAAATTTATTTATTTATTTATTCATTCAGCTTTTAACGTCCATGTTTTTGGACTGTGGGGGGAAACTGGAGCGTCCAGATGCAAACCCGACACAGAAGGGATTCGGGTCTTTTATTTAAATCATCTGCTTAATGCTGTACATGTAAAACAAACAAACAAACAAACAAAACAGGACGGGGTGCCCGACAGTCTTATGTCATGTTGGCAGCATTAATAACTCTTCGTTAGCTTAAGTGCTGCTAGTAATAAAGACGAGAATTAGAAGCCAGACTGTAACCCGGCTAGTTAAACAGACGGACGTTTGGGTTAGCATAGCGTTTCCGCTACCGTAGCGCTCCCACATCCCGCGGTCAGTTTTACTCCCACTGCAGGACCGCGCCCCGCCGAGACCCCCCGAAACAAAAATGTGAAGAGGTTCAGTGTGTGTGTGTGCATCTGTTAGTGAACATCCTGTAGCTGGAGGCTACATACCACACACACACACACACACACACACGCTCGTGTCCATTAGCCTGCGCTGCAACAGGAGTGCGTTCATTACGGCTTCCGATCAAATCACCGTCTAATCTAATCCCACCGGCGTTTCCATCTCGTCCCGCTCCTCCACTGCGGTGCAAAACCAGCCGCGCTAATAGCTGTTAGCTCGGGGTTGTTTTTGCTAAAGGCCGGCGGCGGCATGAGACGCCAAAAAGGCAACATCTAAAAATATAGCACAGCGGGTCGGGGTCCGAGTTGAGATCCGAGTCCGAGTTGAGGTCTGAGTCTGGGTTGAGGTCTGAGTCTGGGTTGAGGTCTGAGTCTGGATCAGGGTCCGAGTCAAGTCTGGGTAGGAGTCCGAGTCTGGAGGTCGAGGTCCGAGTCCGGGTCGGAGTTCAAGTCTGGATTATGGTCGGGGTCCGAGTTGAAGTCCGGGTTGGGGTCCAGGTTGTGGTCCAAGTCCGTGTCGGGGTCCGGTTCTGAGTCTGGATTGGGGTCCGGGTCGGGGTCGGAGTTCAAGTCTGGATTGGGGTCGGGGTCCGAGTTGAAGTCCGGGTCGGGGTCCAGGTTGTGGTCCGAGTCCGTGTCGGGTCCGGGTCCGAGTGAGGCCGTACAGAACTACGTCTCTATGTGAGACTGGTGATTGAAAGGTCTCCCCACTACTAGCCCTTGAGGCCAAAGGCCTTCAAGCATCGTGAGCTGTGAATTGTGTACAGTTGTAATTCACCCCGCTATAGCCCTTGTGGGCTGTTCCAGGTCGGTATCTTATCCAAAGTGGTCCAAGGAAGAATTGGTGGTGAACCAGCGACGTCGAAACGTTGCGTCTGATCTGTGTCGATCAAACGAATGAATGAAATGTAAAAACGTAACTGTGCTGTCGTCGTCATGGTAACGTTCTTCTCTCCCTCCAGCGGAGGACTACTTTACCCAGAACACGTCCACCTCACCGTTCCCGCCTGTGGATTCGTCCACGGGTGTCTTCAACGTTACAGAATTAACGCCGGACGGTACGTCGAAGATTCCGACAGAAAGTCCCGTGAGCAGCTCGGGCCCCAGCTCAGCCTCGGGCCCCGGCCCCAAGAAGCTGGGCATGGGGTTTGGGGATAATCTGATTCCTCTGTACGCCTCCATCATCCCGGCGGTGCTGCTCGGTCTGGTGGCGTTTATCGTCTTCAAACGGTGAGTGTTCAGTCATCATAAACACGCACGTAACGATTCACGCGAACACGTTTATTTATTAATGTTCAGAACCTTTACGTTTATTTATTTATATAATCCTAAACATGTCATTCTGCATTTGTAAAGACTTTTATTGATGTAAATAAAAAACACTTTTATTTCGGAAGTCGGTTTCAAATGAAGTGCAAATTGGCGACAACTCGGTGAGCAGCAGCGGCGCCCTCTGCTGTTCAAAGTGATTATTTGATTTGAGGTTCGTAATAGTTTCAGCAGATTTTTTGGCTCGTTTCGTGGATTTATCGACTCACATTATTCAATTTAAACTTAATTCTGAAACCGACGGTGAGATTTTCGACCCGGGCCGATGGTCTCCGTTCTCTTGGTCCGGGTTCGAACCCGAGCAGCAGCGCTCCAAATGTCCGATGCTCGTTTTCGGGAAGACTGTTCACTGAATGACAGTAACGTTCGTTTTTCTGTCGTATTGATGTTTAGAGCAGATAAAATAACGTCGGTTGGTGTGTCAGAACTGGCCGTTGCCGCCGACGACCGTTGCCGCCGACGACCGTTGCCGCCGACGACCGTTGCCGTCGGTTCTCCTTTCTCCGAACCTCCTGAGTTTGCTTAACGTCTGATTATTATTAGGACGATGAATAATTCAGCCTCATCAGGGTCGGAGGTTAAAACAAATCACTTATTACGTATTTTAGTTCCTGCCGGATCAGCGTTAGTTAAAAACCGCTCTCGGGTTTCAGTAACCGAGCAACAGACGGGATTCTGACACGCGTCTGCTGGACCCACCGGCGGGTTAAAAGCTTCACTTCACTTCCGGATGGGGAAAAGTTTCCGTCCCGATGTTCCCGGAAGTTCCTGCGTTTTACAAACAAACACAATAATTCAGGGGTGACCAAGGACCCTCTGTGTGTGTGTGTGTGTGTGTTTCAGGTGGAAGAGTTGTAAACACAGTAAACAGGACAGTACAAACCGCTCGGGGACGAGTAACAACAGTCAGACTCCGTCACCCGAGGGAGAGAAACTGCACAGTGACAGCGGCATTTCAGTCGATAGTCAGAGTCTCCAGGATGGTCAAGGACTCCCACACACAGGTATACACACACACACACACACACACACACACACACACACATACAACTATACACACACAACTATATACACACCTATACACACACAACTATACACACAAACACAACTATACAAACACACAACTATACACACACACAACTATACACACACAGGTACACACACACACAAACACAACTATACACACACACACAAAACTATACACATATACACAACTATATACACACCTATACACACACAACTATACACACACAGGTACACACACAACTATATACACACACAACTATACACACAGGTACACACACACAAACACAACTACACACACAAAACTATACACATCTACACAACTATATACACACCTATACACACACAACTATATACATACCTATACACACACAACTATACAAACACAAAAAACTATACACACCCACACAACTATATACACACCTATACACACACATACTTATACATACACACACAAAACTATACACACCTATACACACACATATGTAAACATAACTATGAACACACACATACACACAGGTACACACACACACAAAGCTATACACACCTACACAACTATATACACACAGATACACACACAACCATACACATATTATACACTGGTACACATTCACAAATATACACACAATTCCACATAGGTACACATGTACACACGCACTACTATACACACAGATAAAAACTGCAGACACAATTACACACATACACGCTTCGATACAGATAGACATAAACAACACACAATTCTATACAGGAACACACACACACAGTTACACAACTCTGTGGTTTCTGTTGCCATGTTTCAGTGCTGAAGATCGACGGCGGTCTGAATCTTCCGCTGCACACATGTGAGGAGCTGGAGAAGCTCCTGGACCACGAGGGCCCGCTGGAGAGCGAGTGGTCCACCCTGGCCGGTCTCCTGGGTTACGAGGACGAGCGCATCGCTTCCTTCGGCCAGCAGGAGCGCCCTGTCCAGGCGTTGCTTAGCGACTGGGCCGGCCGAGACTCGGCCAGCGTGGACGCGTTGTGCGCCGCGTTGAGGAAGATCAACCGAGACGATCTGGCTCAGAGCATCACGCCCAAATCCACCGCCACGTCCGCCGTCTGAGGACTCCAACAAACCCCCACGCTAGGTACGCTAGTCCATCGCTCGGCATGTTCGCTTAAACGCCTCGGGGACGCGGAATCGGATACGACGTTCCCGCCGTACAGACGTTCAGCATCATCAAACATCCGGAAAACACCCAGAGATAAACATGTTGTTTATTTATAACGATCATTTTTTGTGTTTGTGTATGAAAACATTTATAGAGATGCAGCGAGAGAAAATGGTGATGAACAGACGCTTAATGTGACATCACAACATTCAGATTCAAACACACAAACAAAACGTTTCTTTGTAATGAAGGTTCTGGTTCTGTAAGGTTTTGTTCTAACTTAGAAGTGATGTAGGTTTTGTTTGCGTGTGTGTGTGTGAGCGCGCGTGTGTGAGCGCGCGTGTGTGTGTTCGTTTAGACTTAAATTGCAGCACTTAAATGTGTAAATATATCAAATCGATTTTTTTTTTTGAATAATATATGTTCTTTGTGTTATAAATGTTGTCGTTTCTGGGGCGAATACACTAAACACCTGAACAGGTCGCCAGCCTGTTGCAGGGCACGGATACCATTAACCTGACTGCATGTCTTTGTACTATAGGAGGAAACCCACATAGACACACAGGGAGAACATGCAAACTCCACACACAAGGCTCAGGTTTGCCATACCTTCACTTTGTTGTGAGGACACAGTGGTAACCACTCGGCTACTGTGTCCAACTTTCGATTGGACTTGTTGGTCATCTACAAACAAACAAACAAACAAACAGTCGGACGCTGATATTATTAGAACCGTTAACATTAAACTATTGAAGTCTTTTATGAAATATTTTTATTATTTTACTATAAACGATGATCATTTAGCGGCTCCAGTGACATTCAGGAGAAAAATATAAACAGAACAAAAACATTCCGGGTTCTGAATTTTATTTATATTATTACAAAATATGATGAATTAAAATTAATTACAAAACCTTGTTTATTTTAACTATCTGTAATCTCTCGATCTAAACACTAAACGCTCTGGATGATTTGATACCATTATAATCTTGTACTGTGTATCGTCTCTACTGCCACCTCATGGTGAAAATATAGAACAGCGGTTTTATATGTGTGTGTGTGTGTGTGTGTATTATACTGTGTTATAACGTCGCTGGTGCGTCATGTGTTATTGATTTTACGACCGACGCCGTGGGCCGATGGGCATGTGAACCCGGGCCACAGTCGGCCCCCGGGCCAGACTTTAGAACGTTTTAATCTAAACCAGATATGAACTTAAAAACACGTCGATTTATCCCAAAAACAATGATCTCAATAATCTTAAAGTCGCTTAAAGTCGTTCTAAATGGCCGGATTAATGTGCTGTTAAACACACTCTACTGTCGGACTCGTGTACAAAAGCTGATACGTAGATGATTTAAATCAAATAATAACGTGTGTTTATTTGTTTGTTTGTTCTGTAATAAGCTTAAGAAAGCGTGAAACTCTGCACTTATTTATAAGCAGCATGAACGATGCGCTTTGGTTCGATGAAGCAGAGAACATGAAGATGTTTTTTCATCATTCAGAAAACATTTTATCAGAGGAAGAATTATTAATATTATTACTATTATTATTGTTATGATTATTATGATGATGTACCTGAATGTTTCTTCTATTTACCTGGATGTGAAACTGTATTATGTGAATGTGGATACGCAAACGAATCGAAGCCAAACTGAGAAAATAAACGTATTTGAATGAAAATCATGTGATTTTTTTTCTCTCACGACTTTTAAACACATTATGAAACATTTTCTACATGATATGATGTTATAACATTGATATTTATTCTTCTGCTATTAGGAAGAGACGATTTTATTAGTGACGAAATATTAAAATATTGTCGATTGGTGTCACTTGAGTCATTAAACATATTTAACATCCACCGCTGTGTGTGTGTGTTTTAAACCACACACTAGGGGTCAGTAGTGAGCACACATTTCCCTGGTTTCACTGCCTCGCCCGAGGACACTTCTCTCGGATTTGAACTGGCGACCTTCCGCAGTCCAAGTCGGCCAACGTTGGTCCCCTGAGTATCACATTAACATCGAAACGGTTAACATCGAATTAAGTGCTTCGCTTGATCAGAGGAAACCTTGGCGACGGTGGGGCTTGAACCGACGACCTTCTGGCCTTTAACCCAGTACCATAAGCTGCCCTGAGTGAGGTTCTAAACCCTCGTTTGCCTCAAAGTTGTGATTGTGAGTCACTTCAGATAAAAGCTGCTAAATACTGAAAATATATTTATCCTATTAACATGAGCTTATCATCTTTAGCTAATCTCATTAGCGTTAGCTTATTAGCATTAGTTTATTAGCTCCGTTTTTCGTCCGTTTTTCTCTCGAGACATGTAGGAGAATGTCGTAGCGACTCTGAGGAAGTCGTTACTGAGGTGAGAGATGAGACCACAGATAACAGTTGAACAGCGGTCGGGCCCCCCGGGGTCGAGCTCGACAGGTGTCGGGTCTGAGAACCTGCCCACAGGGGGGCGATCCTAAATCAAACACAGAGACCTCGAACCTGTCAAGAGTTTTATTATCGTAAAGCTGAATAAAACGTTTTATTTATTGTTATTTAACAAGATAAAACTGAATCCCGAGTGTCACAACAACGACAACAACAACAACAACAACAACAACACAGGCAAAAGTGATCAAGGGTATAAATAATATAACAACACGGAATAAAATAAACAAAAATACAACAGAATAATAATAATAAAGAACAATAGCAGCAATCTTATCTATTATTATTAATAATATCTATTAGTATAATTATTTATTTATTGTGCTTTTAACGTAATGTCATGTATCGTCAACATCGTGTCGGTAGCGGAGAGTAACCGATGGTAACAGGTACGACTGAGAGTACGACTGGAAACAGGTAAAACGTCACACACCGACGTCCATCGTTGCTCGTCTTTAGTGCAACATCCTGGTACTTTCAGTGCACTGACATTTATTGTGTTTCTCCGACAAACTTACTGTAAACCTCCACTTTATTATTATTATTATTATTATTATTATGAAGTTACGATGGACGAGGAATGTTGTGACGTCACTTGCTTGGCTTGTCATGGACCCTCATCCCTACACTTTCACACTCGCCCGAGACCTTTAGGACCCGCTGAATGAAACGATCCGTCCCAGCTAGATCATGGTAACGTCTGGGGATCCATCAGAACAAGATGGAATCTCTGGACTGGAAATAGAGACGTCTGGGAGGGTCTGCTCGGTCAGCAGTACCTCCGCGGGACCTCAGCAGTGCCTCCGCGGTGCCTCTGCGGTACCTCAGCAGTGCAGCTTTAATTAAATGTCATGAAACTTTTATTACTGCCGATAGAATAAAATTCTTGTGGCTCTGCAATCGTGTAAATGCAGATCTGAGTTTATATTGGATAAGGAAGACGACGCATACTTAGGCTTACGGGGAGAACAGACAGTTGTAGTCAAGGTCAACACCCTTGGACCCTTGAGCAAGGTCCTTAACACCAATAGCTTAGACTGTTTAAGGTAACAACACTCTATGTTGTTTGGGAAGAAAGTCTAAGAGTAGAATTAATAAATAAATGTCGATAATAAACACGAAGGCTCAAACCTGAACTGATGGAGCTGTTGGACTGAACTTTGACTCGAGTCCTGGAGTCCTAAACTCAAGTCCATAAAGTTTCTGCCCTGTTAGAAGGAGAAAGTGGAACCCTGGACACCAGGGTGTCGTTTATTATTAGCTTGTTCGTTTTGGCTTCTTTACATGACACGGTCTCAGTTTTCCATCGGCGGATGAATTGTTGGTTTTGGAATCAGCCGGTCGTGTCCGGACCCTGCAGGACCATCAACATCAACAGCTTTCACTCACACGAGTCGTCTGTAGTGTGAGAAACGGGACTGGAACAAGAATTCTGGGTCGGTCCGGGGGTCAGACGGACCTCCCGGGAGGGGCCCCAGCACGGGGACTCGGACGCTCCCAGATCAGCAGCGTTTAGTGTTTTTCTTTCGGTTCTCTCGTTACTGAGCACGTCAATACCAATGAGCTTCTTCTGCAGCTTAACAACGTAATAAAGCAGAAATAATAATAATAATAAAAACAATAATAATCATAAATAGCAGCCAGGAAGAAAAAAATAAAGTAAATTCCTGAATCTGGTACATTGACGGTTCCCATGACTGTAGATGAGAACACAGATCGGGATCTTTATCATCCAGCAAACCCAAAACCACAAAACGCTCGTCCTGTTAAAGCAATCTGGAGCTCGTTTACTTGTTTTTTTCAAGTCGAATCAAACGAGTCTGAACTGCCGGATTAAAGAATGAAAGAATCATAATTACACTTTTACATTTATGTGTAAAAGCTGTTCAGGACGTCGCGGTTTCGTTCAAATTCGTTTGTTAAGCTGATTGATGTAGAACGAAACGAATGCAACATTACAATGATGTCACAAGTTTTTATTTATGTAACCATGGACACATTTAGAATGTAGTTCCTGCAGCACACTTTAATGATTAATGATTTTATTTTATTTATTTTATTTCTTTATTGTTTTACACTCCACGTCGTGTTCGTTCTGATCCTGATCTCTACGCTGCCTTGTTTCTCATGTTTTCCTGATTGCTCTTGACCTTCTGAATGCTAGTCTGATCATGTTGGAGATCACACACACACACACACACACACACACACACACACACACACACAGATGTTCAGCGGATGATCGTGCTTAACTGATCAGTGGCAGAGAAAACACACACTGGAGGAAGTGTGTAGGCAGCGAGAGTGTGTGTGTGTGTGTGTGTGTGTTACACGTTTACATCACTGCGACACACCCTGGAGAGTACACAAACACACACATACATTCACCTATTGGGCAATTCAATGTCTCTGATTAACCTGACGGCATGTTTTTGGAATGTGGGAGGAAATCGTAACACCTGAAGGAAACAAATCGTTCACACAGAAAACCCGTCGTCCTCCGGGGATCGAACCCGGAGTCTGAGTACAGTAATAACATCACAATAACATCACACACAGTTCCTGTTTGAGGTCTATTGTGTACTTTAATAGTTAAAGTTATGTTCCTCCCACAGTCCAAAAACAAGCACACGACATCCTCGTCTGCTTGATATCTTAAGTAGGATAATAAGTTTTGTGTGGATCATAAATGCAACCGGCGAGTAAAACACGAGACTTCATTCGTAATCACCAAACAAATGTTATTTCTCATTTTCAGCTGGTCTACAGATCCGGGGCCCGAAACCACGACAATTCCATCCAGGTTCTAGCAGAAAATAGAACCCATGATCATAAAGCTTCTCGGCAGAAGAAGTAAGTCCAGGAATTCTGCAGATCTTTATACTCGTAGCTTTTATGTGCTGAGACAGAAGTGGAACATGTTGAGGATCAGAAGCTGCTGGGCCTCCAGACGGCAGCCAAAATTCCTGAGACGGGAACAGCTGGGTTCCCGAAAAGCTTCCGCCATCTTTTCTTCTGCCTGAGGTCATGAAGAGTGAAGACGTGAAAAGTGAAGTTAATCCTCGTCTTCAACATGGCAACCCACAGCACAAATATATCAACAGATCCCAAACACAGCTGTAAAGATCTAACCCGAAATCCATAGATGTTTAGTAGATGTTCAGTAGATATACAGATGTTCATTAGATGTTCAGATGTTTAGTAAATGTACAGATGTTCAGTAAATGTACAGATGTTCAGTAGATGTTCAGATGTTCAGTAAATGTACAGATGTTCAGTAGATGTTCAGATGTTCAGTAGATGTTCAATAGATGTTCAGTAGATGTTTAGTAGATGTTCAGATGTTCATTAGATGTTCAGTAGATGTTTAGAAGATGTTCAGATGTTCATTAGATGTTCAGTAGATGTTTAGAAGATGTTCAGATGTTCATTAGATGTTCATTAGATGTTCAGTAGATGTTCAGATGTTCATTAGATGTTCAGTAGATGTTCAGATGTTCATTAGATGTTCATTAGATGTTCAGATGTTCATTAGATGTTCAGTAGATGTTCAGATGTTCATTAGATGTTCATTAGATGTTCATTAGATGTTCATTAGATGTTCAGTAGATGTACACATGTACAGTAGGTGCATAGTTGACCCCTCGTTTCCCATAATGATGAGTTTTCACCCCTCTGTACCCACGTTTTGATGAACACCCACCCACCCCCATACCAGTACTGACAAGTTCTGACCGCTCTGTTCCAATAGGGACGAGTTTCGACGACCCCCCCCCCCCTGTACCCATAATGACAGTTTCTAGTCTTCATTGACTCGTTGCTCCTAGCAGGTGTTTTGAACTTGTGTTTTGTATTATTATCGTCATTAAATTCTAATTTATAAAAATAATTTCTGATGCTAGAAACATTCACAGACTTGCGCCCCCGTGGTTCCTGCAGTGATTTGGTATTCCCCAGACTGTCGCCCCCTTCTGCCCTGCCCACTGCACACGGAACACAAGCTGAAAGAACTCAGTGGTGCAAATTTAGTGGATTCCGTTTCACTCCATTCTTCAGCCGTCCTGCGTTTCACAAAAGAAAATCCCAGTTTCCCTGAATAGGATCTGAAGAGCGTCTGATGTAAGAGCTGCTCTCAACGCCAGAAATGGAAATGGGTCTGGAGGAAGGTTCGATATTTATTTCAGGGATACAGCACTGAAATCTAATCTTGTTCTGACCTTAACAAGTTGATTTAAATTAATAAAACATTATTAATAATTGATTTTTAGAAGGAACTAGTAACAGGAGAATTCCCCAACACAGGAGTAAATAGATTTAGAGTTCACTACACTGTGTAAAAATAATAAACTCATCATACATGAACATTATTATAAAATTAACCACAGCATCCAAAACGGTGTCATCACAGAGAGAGAAAAATAAAATTACAATAAAATAATACCAGTCCTGTTGGATGGGTGGTGGGATGGTTAGTTGTTTGGTAGATTGGATGGATGGTTGGTTGGTTGATTAGTTAGATGATTGGGTAGATGTAAGGATGGATTGTTGGTTGGATGGGTGGGTGGTTGATTAAATGGACCGTTGAATGGTTAGTTGTTTGGTTGGTTGGGTGGATCATTGGTTGGATAGACAGTTGGGTGGTTGGTTAGTTGGTAGATTGAGTGGATGGTTGGATTGGTGGTTGGTTGGTTGGATGGATGATTAGAAGGACAGCTGGGTGGTTGGTTTGTTGGTAGATTGAGTGGATGGCTGGATTGTTGGTTGGTTGGTTGGTTGGATGGATGGTTAGATGGACAGTTGGGTGATTGATTAGTTGGTAGATAGAGAGGATGGTTGGATTGTTGGTTGGTTGGTTAGTTGATAGATAGAGTGGATGGTTGGATTGTTGGTTGGTTGGTTAGTTG